>JAMKCH010026382.1:0-66623 GCA_023653785.1 Ophioderma brevispina
ATGGAGCCGGGAAGGGGAGGGGGACATGGGGATGGAGCCGGGGAAGGTGAAGGGGAGGGGGAACGAGTGGAGGGGGAATGGGAACTCAAGCGTGCATAAATCTGCAAAAGATCACCTGCAGAAATAACTGAAGGAGAAATTTTCCCCGAAAAAATAATGAAACAACTGAGGAAATAATTTGAAGTAATACATATAATAATAAGACATAAACGTAATAATTAATGCTTAAGAAATAATTAATGATGGATGGATAAGGAATAAATTCCAACTTGGCCCTTTATTATTATTATAAATAAAATAAAAAAGAATGAATGAAGGAAGAAGGAAGAAGGGATGGAAGACAGGGAAGGGAAAAGGGAAGGGGAAAGAAGGGGAGGGACAGGAAGGGAGGGGGAGGGGGAATGGAAAGGGAAAGGGCGAGTGGAGGAGAATGCACTGACCTTTGTAAGCTTTCCCTGTAATATTCACACAATAATGATAACACATTCTTTTTTCACCAAAAATCTTTTTTTGCAGATATTTTTTTCAAAATGTTTTAATCAGTATAACTCATAATATTTGTTATGCAACCGTTGCAACTCAAATATGCTACACAGTAAAGTAATCCCATCATTTCGGGCGTCCCTCATAAGCAGCACATGACTGTGGCAAAATTTCTCATGCTGGCCTACTACCACACAATTTTTTAATAAAATATTAAGATTTTTTTCTTTCTTTCTAATACAGAAGATATTCACAAGTTGCATTGACTTCGTATTGACTCATAACGGTGACCTCTCATGATGTCTTTCCCGCCTTAAAATGGCCGCTGGGGATTTTTTTTTTTTTAAATTTTAAACACTTCAATTACGACGACGATTACGTGGCGGCGCCCGCTATCCATGTATAGAGGTCAGTGGAAGACAACATAATTTTCTGTATGCATTCTGAGGAATGCTGTCTTTATTGTAAAGGGTATATATTGAAATAACAATGAAATATTCAACATGGTTAGTGAAATGATATATAGAAACACATTCTATTTGAGTACTCTCTTGATATTTTAACATTACCCAACATACGCATTATCCAACAGTTCAACATTTTAAGAACAATTTGGTACATAAATGTTATTATGTCGACCCATCGCCCCAATAAAATGTTTTATTTTTTGGTAGCGGAATAATATATCCATGGCTAAAAAATTGAACTATGTATATTTAAAAAAAAAAAACGGGCAATGAAAAGAAACTCTTTTTTTGGGGGTATTTTTTTAAGGGCATTTGGGGAGGGGGAGGTCACCATTGAAAACCCCTCTGGAAAGCTTGCTTATCAAAGACTGTGTAATGAATTACCAATTGATAACACGCTCAAAATCGGAACCGGTTTTACTGCAAATTAAAATATTGCTAATGTGAATACATATATTTTCATTATCTGATTTTACCCTCACTAATGTTGTAGCTCAGGACCCCAAAAAGCCCTTTTTGCAGATCAGGGTATCTTTGTCTGTGATAATATTCATCAACAACACTTATTCAACCAAAATCACTAATTTCCCTAACGTTCATGTTTCGAAATGCTGTTCTCTCTCTCAGGCACAGAATATCTTTTGGAAATAATAAACTTAAAGGTGACTTTGGATTACGAAAATCGCAAGAAATTATCCAAATAATACTTTCGAAGGTAGCTGGAACAGACGTCCAAGGATGACTCTATGACGGACCAGTGGAAACTCGGCACACCATCACAAACTGCTGGCACATGATATGCCTCGTCAGCTACTTTCAATCCTCTCTTAGTGTCGACGTACAACTGCGCACTTTGCTCAACAAGAAAGTTCCATCACCACTTTTCACAGGCTGCAACGATGTAGGACTGACCATTGTTGGTATTCAGGAACACCGCCTATCACAACATCATACTGACGAAGTATGGTCAGATGACAAAAACTGGGTACTCGTTTACATCTCTGCTACAGAACAGAGACATGAGGGTTCGGATTGGCCATGACCAATCATGTCCACAGATGCCTGTTGAGTGCACAATCAGTCAGCCAGCGGATCCTACGAGCTACTTTCCATGGTAATCCCACGGTCACAGTAACACTTCTATTCCCAACAGAGTCAGCTAGTGACACAGACAAGGACAACCTTTAATTACACTCTCAAAGACCACCTTGAGACTGTAAAGAGGCATGATATCCATCTACTAATCGGGGAACTTCAATCCAAATTGGCAAGGATAGGCCACCTGTCTACGCCCATTTGTTGGTCCTCACGTTTACCATGATGAAACTAACCACCAATGGGCAGAGCTTGTTTCAATCTGTCAAGAGTCACTCATCTAATGCCCAGCTCAGGCAATATTCCCCCAACCAAGCACAGCCGTCTATGGACCTGATGCACCCAATGGTTTCAATCCCAGCTGGACCACATCATATAGTCAATGGCAATGGGTGAATTCTCTCCATAACTGCATAGTCCTACACAACTGTGGGAGCTTGAGTCTGATCAGCAGAAACTCCGTCATCCGTCTCAAAAAAGCCACCTTAGAACCATCTAAAGGTAAATCATGCAGAAGACCAGAGTTTGACTGGAAGAATCTACAAAATCCTTCTTCAAAAAACACCAATTTCAGATCGAACTTTCCAATATGTTTCCAGATCCTTCAGGAACTAGACTCATCTGTGTCAATCACTGACCGGTACAAACCTAATTGAGGAAGCCGTTTGAACAGCAGCAGCCAAAGAAGTTGTTGGCAAATGCAGCCCCCTGTGGAATGCCAGCTGGGTGTCCTGAGACACATTACTGCTGAGACAGAGCGAACAAGCAAAAAGAAATTCCCTCATGGATCGGAACCACCATTCAATGAATGCATGGCGGAATCTCAATGGCAAAGGCTGAATGAATCGTATAAATCTGTGAACTGGCCAAACGGCACCAAACAGATGGATGACTTGAAAGTTGAAGATGAGAAGGGTGAATGTCAAATGACAACGTGGCAATTAATTACAAAATCTCTGGGTTCCAGTATAGAAAGATCTTTCAACTCAAAGTCAAGAAAAGGGATGGTACAACCCATCCCCGGATCACGTGAAAAGAAACTTCTTGATGGTGGGCGGCAATACTTTAGCTCTCTACTCAACCATGATAATGGTCCACCAAACATCTGACCTAACCTTTCTCTCCTGCTGATCAGGACCTTCCTATAGGCCAAGACCCACCATCCCTCGCAGAAACCAGAAAGGCAATTGCAAGGAATTAAAAACAACAGGGATCTGAAGTGACAGTGCAATAACATCAAAGCACTCCAGAGTGTGGGGAGGTAATTTGGCAGGTCATCCACAAGTTGTGCGTTTAAGTTTTCACCACTCTTACAACCCCCGAACATGGATCACTACATCATTGTTGCCTTGGCCTAAAGAACGGAGCCTCAGTGCATGAATGAATTACAGAGGAATTACCTTATGTCAGTGGCCGCACAAGTCTACAACAAAATCCATGTTAAAAAATACTAGAGCCTTTGATCCTATACGAGATCCCACCAAGCTGGTTTTCGCCGCATGTAGAAGCTGTGCACAGCAGGTTCACATCCTAAGGAGATTCATGGAGGCCTTTCAGAGGTACACTCCCACTCACCATCACCATTCAATCGATTTTAAGAAAGCCTTTGACTCGATCAACAGGAATGTCATGTTCTCGGTTCTCCGGCACTATGGTATCCCGGACAGGTTGGTAAAAGCCATAGGCGTTCTCTACAACAGCATTCCAAAAAGCGCTGTTATGGTAATGTAAATATCTCGGAGTCCTTTCCTCGTTTCAACCGGGTATGCAGTAGATGTATTAGCTCCCTTTATTTTTCATTGTGCTGATTGACTACTTGCTGCAAAAGGCAACTAAAGATAAGATTCCGGATTGATACACATCCACGTCAGTCCCACCAGGAGGTCTCCAAGCAGCAAAGTCTAACACTTAGATTTCGCTGACGATATTGCCCTACTGGAGTCTTCAATCCCTAGAGCCCAGGCACGTTATCAAGAACAGCAGCTACAGCTTAAGACTTGTGCCCTTATCATCAGTGTGAAAAAGACAGAGTACATGACGACCAACTGCAACCCACTTCCACTGCTTAAAGTTTTTTATGGCGATGCATCAACCATGTCTCCGACTTTCAAATATCGGTGGTTGTATGATGGCTTCCATTTCTAAAGACCTTAACAGAAGAAAGCCAAGCCCTTGCCTGGGCGCCCATTTTGGAAGTTGGAGCGCATATGGAGAATTTCACAAGTTATACCAATCAATGAAAGTACGCCCTTAACACACAATGTGTGACATAATTTTTGTTATGCTGCGAAACTTGGGTGCTGACAAACAATTTGGAGAGTAAGGTCGATCTTTCGCCACATGTTGCTACAGAATCATTCTGAACGTCAAGCGCATTGACCGTGTCCCAATCCAAAATCTATCTGCTACGGTACGAGCCTCTGATAAAAAACCGAGTACGATTGAGACGCTTCCTTTTCTTTCCCTTGGCATATCAAGGATCCCGAGGAGGCCTGAGTAGGCTTTATATATCTTTCTACACACCAACACATGGCAGGAAGCGCAGGCCGACAGAGAACGTCATATCTCTCCTACATCCAAAAGCTCTTGGGATACAAACAACATGTTTGTCAACGCAAAGCTATCTCCAACTTGGCCCAAAACCAGAAGTGACTGGAGGAAACTTGCGGTCGCCTGCTGCGCAGTCGACTGTGAATGTTAATGAGAGATTTTGAGGCAACCCAAATATTGTGCATAATAAATTAGTATTTCATCATCTAATTAAAAACTCAAATATATTTTTACCTTACATTTGGCTACGAAATGTCTTAAAAGAGAGAAAAAGGGTGAGTTTGATTTGGCTTATATATTTCGATATAAACATAATCTGAATTTCGTATTTTTGCTCCTAACAAAAATATAAATTTCACATTTTATTCTAACCAAAGTAACATTTCTCAGCTTAATCCTTTTAGATGGGGATATTTTGATGAAAGCTTTACATCAGCAAAAATATTACTTTCATTTTTTAGGGACCCTGATATGTGAAATCCAATGTTGCACCTATTATAAGGCATTCTTTGTTATCCTGAATATTTAAAAGGTTGCAAGGGTTGCATCACTGATCGCTCAGAGACATGCAAACGCTAAGCCTATACCAACAAGCCCGTGAAAGGTGAACTTCTGCAAGGCAGATTGGGACCATTTCAAGAACCTGATGGATTCATAAGTACCCAACTCACCGACACCGAACCTCCTCCAACTGGACAATTCCAACACAGCACTGTGTCCAACTCTTATTAATATGAGAAAGAAGACCATTCCCGTGGCTGCCTGTTGCAGTTATAATAATCCCATCTGGGATGATGAATGTGATACTCTTTACAATACTTCCTGAATTCTGAACCCGGGGAAGAAGCTTCATCCAAGGCTTCAGAACCTCAAACTGCTTGGACAGGAAACGCCGCGAGCGCTGGGCGGAGACGGTCCAAGGAATCGACTTCACCCACTCCAGCAGGAGGCCTGGAAGATTATAAACCGCCTCACTGGCAGAATTTCCAAACCATCGTAATGTCCTGTGTCTGCCAAATCAATTGCTGAGCAACTCCTCGCAAGTGGTCGTTTCAATTAGAACATTGATAAGGATCACACTCGCACTGTCAAAAAAGAGATCACCAAACTCCGTCGAGCCCCCGGCGTGGACGGGTCACTTTCAACATCCTTCTCAATAGATGAGCTTACCTCTGCTATTAGCCAACTAAAGAGTGGAAAGGCCCAGGGCCCTGATAACATACCAGCAGAGTTCCTGATGCAATGCGGCCCACGATGTCTAGATTGGCTCCAGGAGTTCTACACATGTTGCCTTACCAACCAGTCCTTACCCACGATCTGGAGGAGAGCTACTATCATCGCACTCCCCAAACCAAACAAGCCTGTCGACAACCCTAAGAACTACCGCCCAATATCACTACTGTGTGTCTCCTTCAAACTCCTTGAGAGGATGATCCTGGCCCGGCTGTAGCCCGTCGTCGAACCCCATCTGCCTGACGAACAAGCAGGATTTCGCCGTGGCCGGAGCATGCACTGTCCACCAGATTGTAAAACTCACAAATGATATTGAGGAAAGCTTTGAAAAGCGCCGTAAGGCAGGCGTCATCTTGGTGGACCTTACTGCAGGCATATGACACCAGTGTGCAGCCAGGGCCTGACCTCAAGCTTCTCAGGACATCCCGGATCGTCACCTTGTACATTCTATGTAACATTCTCGCAAACCGTAGCTTTTATTCTTCAGACCAGTGATGAGCAGAGTAGCTTCTGAGGAATGGTGTCCACAAGGATTGTATTTGCTCTTATGATGGCTGTTCAATTGTCAACTTGTATATCAGCGATATACCTCAAACTCCTAGACAATATGGCTACGCCTGACGCTCTTGCCCTCCTCCACTCGGACAAGCACTTGACAAAAGTAAGAAAGCCACACTTACTACACACATGGCCCTACTACTTGCAGCATACTCAGACCTGGAGACTGAAGCTGAGCGAATCCAAAACCACACCCAACCGCTACTGCCTTCCCCTCAACACCAAAGAGGCTCATCGCCAGCTTCAAATCAACCTAATGGAGCGCCTCTGCCATACAGTCCGACACCACCTACTTGGGAGTGTTGGACCGCCAGCTTACTTCCGGCAGCACCTCGAGTCCCGTACCCCAGATGGCAACTGACGGTGCGGGCCGACTTCCGCGTCCCAACGTCGGCACGGGTCGCGGTGGCAAACCAACGTCGAGTCGACGTTGGGAACACTATGGGGGAATTGGTCGTTAAATGGTTGGCAAACCAACGTCAAGCCACGTTGTGACAACGGTGGGGAAAATGGTCGTTTTGATGGTCGGCAAAACAACATCAAGCCGACGTTGATGGGAAAACGGTGGGGAAATTGTCGTTTAGATGGTCGGCAAACCGACGTCAAGCCGACGTTGGGAAAACGGTGGGGAAATTGGGTGTTTGTGGTCGGCAACCACGTCAGCCCGACGTTGGGGAAATTGGGTGGGGAAATTGGTCGTTTGATATGGTCGTCAAACCAACGTCAATCCGACGTTGGGAAAACAGTGGTGAAAATTTCGTTTGATTGGTCGGCAAACCACTGTCAGCCCGAACGTTGGGGAACGTGGGGAAATTGGTCGATAGATGGTCGGCAAACCAACGTCAAGCCGAACCCGGGGTTGGAAAACAGTGGGAAATGTCGTTGATGGTCGGCAAACCAACGTCGGGGCGAAGTGGGACAAATGGGTGGGGGAAATGGTCGTGTCTTGTTCGGCAGGCCAACGTTGGGCCAATGTGGGGAAATGGTGGAGTGAATGGTCGTTTAATGGTTGTAAGTCACTTTGTTTTTTCACCGTGATATAGATTCCTTGAGCTTTTTCAGTTTTTTTCACCCGCTGTGAAGCTCTTTGACGTAGGGTCGCCATTTTAATGGAGTCTTTAGGTGAGTATTTACTTATATTGTAACGTGTTCATATATGTTGAAGCTTTTTTACAATTGATATATTATATTTTGCCCTTTGTTATCAAGCAGGATAGGTTTAGCTCATTCGATAGTCGTCGGTCTTCTAATACAAAGGTACCTGGTTCGAATCCCGGCAGGTAAGTCGATTTCAGTTACATATATATGTGCTAAAAAACATAAGATAGCATTATACTGGTGTAATTAAATGTGCAAAACCATAGGGAAATGTTCTTTTTTTTCATTCAACAACCCAATCATGAGTTTATAATTGCAAAACATCGTTTTAATTATGGTTGGGATAACGTTGGCCCAACGCTGGCCAGACATTGGCCTAGAACAACGTCAAAATAACTACTCATGTCCATCGTGTGACCGACGGACAAAATGATGACATTGGGCCGACGGTAATTTTTTCGTTGTGATTGATGTCGGCATAAACGTTGGCCCAATGTTGCGCGCCAACGTCAGAAATTGATGTTGTGCCAACGTTGGGCTGGCTGACATTTTACATCGGTCCAACGTCTTATGTTGACGTTGCCCCAACGTAGTCGATGCGTTGGCCCCAACGTGGGCCAACGGTGTATTTCTATCTGGTATGGCGCCAAGGTATCTTCCGAGAAGACCTCCCTGTGGGGGGGGGGCGCAGACGGCTGGATCTTTCAGGGGTTGCCAGCCCAACGACCCTAACGCACCACTGCCTTGGGCCTCTGGTCTACAGCACTGTTGAGTATGCCGCCCAAGCATGGTGCAACAGCTCTCACTCACTCACACAAGAATGCGGACACTGTACTCCACGAGACCTTGAGAATCATAACTGGTTGCCTCCGCCCACTCCATCTGAGTTTCATGCAGTGCTTTCAGGCATTGCGCCTGCAGCACTTCGGAGGGGGCACCACCACTCGCACAAAAACTAGTGAATAAGGCCCCTGCTGGACACAAGCACCTGCTTGCATAACACTGTCAAAGATTCACACCAATTCGGTAGACAGAGACTGCGGTCTCGTCGACCTTTCTGTAGACACGCCGTTAAACTCTCCAGTTCCCCCCATTCACATCTTACAGACATGGAATACTTTGCCTGGCTAGACATTCCAGACCAGATGTCAACTCTCCATGTACAACCTAAGACAGAACTAACCGCACCTGGCAGCAATCCATTCTCCCACGCAGGAATGGGTCATACCCTAAACGGCTTTTGCACAGGAGTGGGTCGCTTCAATAGCAATATGCACCGATCGATGGGGGCTGCGGCCAATCGCCATCCTGCCAATTGGTTCTCCATCCACAGACTGTGTGCGGATCACATCCTCACTGAGTGCCCTACTTTCCGGCCGCCGGTGGATACGATATCTCAAACCCCAACCATCAACAGTGAGTTGGCTCCAACGTTTAAAACACATTTAGTGGCTTAGCTCTGCCTCATACGTACGCAGAAGAAAGGTGCAAGACACTTTTTTTGAAATCTCTCCGTGAGGACATATCATTTTGGAAATTGCAATACTTCTTTGAATTCCTGGACATATCCGCCTCATCAGAGTGATCACTTCTAGAATAAGTGAAATGTATTCATATGGACATTCTTGAGTGTATGATTATTTGCCTCGTTGTTCCTACTTGTACCTTCCAATCTTCTTGAACCCAATCATTTGAAATTATACAAATATAACCAGAATTTCGCGGTTCTCGGCTTATTTGGCGCTCCAGACATATTCAGAATATAAGATGTGGGCCGCTCCATGACTTTACCTTGGGATATGACCTTTGAGACCCTCATCATTTGAGGGATCCCTTGGTGCACCACCTATGACACAAGGTGGTTCCAATTGAACTTCAACTTTTCCAATTGAGGTCAATTTACATTTTTTATTAAATATTTTCAAAACTTGACCTCCCATGACCTTTTACCTTGACACATGACCATAAACAATTAGTACACAACACACACATCCACACGCAACGGATGCTAAGTGGTCCTCCAGCTACAGCTGGCGGCACACAAAATTTAGATCATTTAATTGTGCACTAGGCTCAATTGGCACCTACGTGATACCAACAATGTACAGTTGGCACCAAAAGTATCTTGGCATGTTTTTCGATCAATATTGTGCCAAAGTCCGATAATGTTGAAAGTTTTCGAAATATATATATTTTGCTCCGTCTTGCTCTTTCATTTAACACCTCGTTTGTAAAAAAGCGTGCAAACATGGCTGAGATAGAATTCCCGAAAAACGCAAAACCCCCAAACCAAAAGTTGCACTTTTTGATTTTTTTCAATGGTCACTGAGATGCTTTTTGTGGCAACTGTAGATAAACATACATTCAAAAATAGTAATTATTTTTATTTATTTTTGTTTCTGTCTTGCTCTGAGCACGTTCAGGGACAAGACAATAAAATCCAGCCATATTATGCTTGTGAACGCCGATTGTACAGTTTCACCATTTCAGTCCCAACATGAATCAAATTCTGTAAAGATCCAAGGAATTCTTATTGGCACCAATAGACATCAGCAATGCATTTTGCTCGATACCATTCCCTTAGTAGTTGGTCGTTATCCGCTAAGTGTTCATCGTCTCTTCTATTATAACTGGCAGCCTGCGTTTGGGTCTGAAAACCAAATCACACAGATAACCTTTGATGGATATATTGATCTCAATGATAACATGTTCAGGCCTTTACACAGTCATCTGTATTTTTTATATCAATCATAATGTTTTACGCGATCAGGTCCAAAAAACTTGGAACACGTTAACCCGCCAGGACCTCAAATGCCACTTGTAAGCCAATGATTCTCTTGTTCCAGTGCCACTTTAAAAACATTCCTGCGCAACAACTTGCAGTTCCGGAAGGCTTTCTGGACTGTTGTGTGTATGCCACTGTAGAGATACACGGTGTGCGTATTTTTTAAGTAAAAAATGTTGAGTGTTTTTTCTTGACATTAGGTGGGATTTTCTGTGAATTAAGTGTTTTTCTAATAGAGTCTTGACCGATCACGGAATAACGTGCATATAGATTGGGGGGTTTATTCCGGTAACAGAGTTTAGAAAAGATTTTTTGGATCCAAATGTAATTTACTTGCTAAGAAAAAGGAGTAGTTTAGTAAAAATGTCTAATATGTCTGCAAAAGTGATTCTTCGTACTATGTAGTAACTAAATTCGTGACTATATAGTAACTAAATGTATGGCGAGCTGTTCGGCCATGGCCATGGGTATCCAATCAATAATATGGTTGATCCTATTTATCTCAAAGAAGGCAAGTTGTTAACATAAATGGTGAAGAATCGAATTTTCTGTATATCACTGTAGTGTACCACAGGGAAACATTCTTGGATCTGTTTTGTGCTATGTAAATGACACACCAAATAAGTTCATTGTCGGCTTTCTTCAATTATTGTTGATGATTGTTCGGCAAAGATACTGAAAAAAAATGGTAATATTCTCAGTCAAAAATTTGGAAAGTCCATACAACTGGTTGGTTGACAACAAATTGTCATTACATATGGGTAAAACCGAACTCGTTCTTTTTGGTTCCAAACGTAAACTCAAGCGTATATCTAACTTTTCAATTACTTTTCTTGGTATTAAACCGCGTAGCTCAGTGATTTTATACTTGGGTCTTGAACTTGGTCAACATTTGGCCGGAGAGCAGACAGCTCTTAAAATTATTCAAAAAGTCAATTCAAGACTTCAGTTCTTACATAGTCATGCTAAATATCTTGACCAAAAATTCAAAAAGAAATCATCTGTTGTGTACTTGTATTATGTCTCTTTCATTACTTTATTTCATCATGTTACGGTGGGGTTTCAAAATATATGGGGAAAAATTACAATGTACTCAAAACAAGGTTATCAGATTCATCAGATTCATTCTCAATAAGGATTTCAGGTATCATAGAAGGCAGTCTGATTTTCAATCTGTAGGGCTTCTTGACATGCAATCCAGTGCTAGACAGCTTCGCTTAAACCCTGTTTATTTCATGATAAGTGTCCCGATTGTATGAAAAGAAATTTTAATAGAATTTCATATTTGTATAACCATAATACAAGGGGAAGCCAGAATAATTTTCAAAACCCCATCATCGATACTTTTAGCCAACGCACTTTTAAAGGGGGATGGCCCGATTTAAGGATATGAAGTTTTCATCTTGACAGATTGGCCTTCACTCCAAAATCCCATCTGTAAAATTTCGCGCCGATATTTCAACCCGTTTTGATGCGAGAGCTAAAAACGTGATTTTATAAGCCTCATAGACAATGATAGAGTACTGTGTAAAATTAATATTGGTCGACCAAAATGGGTCACATTTTCGCTCATAAATTCCAAACGAAACATCCTTTGGCTCTAAGATTTCACAGGGTAAATGAGAAAAATAGTTATTGTAGCTTTCTTCTGATACCAAAATGTTGACCACTTCCGGTAGAATCTGGGGCTTCTGGGGACGAGGCTATTATCGATCGGGCCATGGACCTTTAACTACCATGGTACTAAAGAGTGGAATACATTCTACTTAGACTACTTCGTAGTTCTGATATTGATTGCTCAAGTACATTTTGTCTTATGTAGTTGACGTAGTCCAGGGATGACATTGCAAATGAGTAATGCACTGATAGAGTGCAAAGATTCAATTCAAAGAATGGTTATTGTGTTGATTGTTCATAGTCCCTATATTGATTGCGTTATCAAATACATTTTGTCTAATGTAGTTAGCATCGTCTGGGGAAGAAATTGAATGCAAAAATTCCATTTAAAGATTATGTATAATAAGAACCGAGCTTCTGAAATAGTATGCGTCTCTGTGGTTAACTAGGGTAGTTACTAGTTGGAAAACCACAAACCCATAACTAGGTCTGGATGGCACGGATTACTATCAGACTTCATCTCAACTGTTTCCGACGATGGATGAAGAGTGCCGCTCATTACGGCATGGCCCGCGGCATGGTGACGTCATATTTTTTGTGATACAGCTTGGGAAATTTTTGGAATGTCGGCAACTGGTGTTCATGACGTTCGAGAGACTCGCAGACCTATTGTTCACATATAATAACCAATGATAATGGCACATCCAGGTGGTCTCGTGATATCGCAAACTGAAAACAGAATTCAAATCAGCTTTTTCCTTGTTGTGAGTGTGGTGTTGCATGCTATGATTTCCGATTTGAAAAGCCCTGTTGCCAAAACAATTTTATATATATATATCAAATTAAAAAAACGGGAAAAATAACCATTTCATTTTGGGTAATTTTTTTTTTGGGTCACCCTGTAGATTAAAACAAGGCTTCATTTGACATACAACACATAACAGGAATATAAAGACAACTGTTAAGGAAAGACTGTATATACCAACTTGTTGTGTGATAACTGAGACCAAATTAATGGAAACTAAACACATTAAAAGAAAGCAAAACAACTGGCAAAATACTGAAAACCACTGAGTACAAACCCAGTTGAAAATACCATTGAAGAACCAATATGAAACTTTTGATATAATTATACCCATATCTATGAACCTCTTATAATAAAGCTTCCGTTTTTGCTCAGCGTTTGTGCATACTACTTTACTTGGTCTTGTGCTCTGCTTTCCATCGTACTATTTTCGTTCGTTTTTTTGTTTGTTTTTAACTTTAACTTTTATTAACCATTTCCTCAGAAATCCGTCTCAGACCTTGGGGCGATTGATCTGTGCCCCAAAAGTCCACCTTAGCAATATGTTTCTTCCGCTGTCATGCAATGGCCACACACAGCACAACCCCTACAAAGAAAATACATTTGCAAAATATGATTCATCGCTTAGATCCATTCCGCAAAATTCAGTGCAAAAGAAAACTTAATACTTTTGTATAGTTGATAATTTTTGGGCTGATTGCGGGCCCCGTATCCACCCATCGCGTGGTAAAGGCGCTTCGAGACTGCCTAATAGACCGTATTCAAAATTACGTCAGCCACCCCAGACTGTTGGTGGACATAATGCATACATTCCAGGACTACATCCCATTAAGCGTCAATCGATCCATGTGTACCATTTGCACAGTGATCATTGACAGGTGGAATGTTATTGTAGTACTAGAATGCTTCTATCTTGTCCAACAACATGCTGCTATTGATAGGTCTATAGGCTCTCGTTGACAACCATGCTAGGCGCTTACAATGTAAACTACTTTTAAACATTGTTCATAATGACTCATACTCAAAGCGATCACCTGAAGTGCTGGTTAGGCAACAACACCCCCTTCGGGAGAGATATTAATATGCCTACCTTGACATCAGAATACCCCTAGATACCTGATTTTGGTACCAATATCTAGTTTTATATACACAAGAATTTTAATGCTATAATTAATTGTAAAATATCCATTTTGCATCCATTATCCTTTATTTTCATACTTGCCTTGGCTTATAACGTCATAGTGACTGGGATGAATATTAGTCCCAGAGAGTGCCATCATATTGGGAATACTTATACTTATTATGATATCAAAAATTATAAACTTTTGAAATTGGTTGCCATGGCAACCAAGAGCAGACTAATCAAAACTTTTTACTGAATAATTGAAAAGCGAAGGAGGAATTAAGTCTTTTTTTTACCTGTGCCAAATTTCATTCCTGTACGATTTTTCGTTTTCTAGTTACACTAGTTTGTTAATTGCTAAATTGCGGTCTGTGACGAACTGAGATATAGGCCTTTAAATTTGTGCTACGTGAAATTCAATTCATTCTTTTCATATGAGAGGAGAGAATGCTCGTTTTATGCGCGCTTAACCGAGGTTTTGGGGGTTATTTTTTGTTTAAGTCATCAATCTCGATAAACTTCTTTTCGGCTCACATCACACTAGATTCAAGTATTAACACTCAGTGAATTTTTGCACGAAGTTTATGTCACATGTGAAGGGTCATAAGACAACACCAAACCAGCAATAAAAATGAATTTTATTTTTTGGGTTGTAAATTAGTATAGGGGCTAAACATTGTTTTCAAAACACGCAAAAATTGGGCAAAAAGACGTTGACGGCCGATTTTCATTTTTTTGGGTGGAAACGCATTTAAAAGTCAGACAATTAACAAAAACATTCGACGAAAAAATCTCACGCGTAAAACGGCCAGTGCGAAAACATTTTTTTTTGGGGGGGGAGGGGTCCATAGCAGGCCCCGGTCACTTTCGAAGTGTTAAACTTTTACGCAGTATTCATCAATGTGCATACCTTAACATCACAAGCTGAACACGTAGAATCAAAGCACTTATGGCTCACCACATTTACGTCGGAATCGCGAATACTGTTGAAAGAACTGATGTGGAACAAAATTAGATATTGCCATGAGTAAGTAAGTCTGTCTATATTCATTCATTCTCTCATATTCATTCTCTCTCTCTCTCTCTCTCTATTTCTTGATCTATATCTATCTTTTATGATCTTCCAAATGGGGAAAAGTATAAAAAAGATAAAATCATAACCTTGGTTCAACGGTCTTATGCAGTAAGAAACATTATGAAATTACTAATACCTGCTTTTAGCTGCGTGTCTCGTGATAGTTGGCAATCCCACAACACTCAATGTATTAAATATGATGTGTTCATAGTGTTGTTGAGCATTTCTTTTCCCTGAATATGCATGCAAAGTGGGCGACATATTCACCTGAAATAGCAAAGTGAATTTATCATAACAAATTTCAACACGCAAAACAAACAAACAAACACATACACACACAAGCACACAAAGATACCCACACCAACACGTTTTTGTATGACCTTTGCTTCCGAGGACTTCAAAAGTACCGCGTCCCCGGCCTTTAAGCCAAACACGGAATAAATCCCATTGTTATACTTCGTCTGAGGACGTTTGTTTTACTTCCAAGCACATTTTGTTCTACTTTCGAGCACATTTTGTTCTACTTTCGAGCACATTTTGTTCTACTTTCGAGCACATTTTGTTCTACTTCCGAGCACATTTTGTTCTACTTCCAAGCACATTTTGTTCTACTTCCGGGCACATTTTGTTCTACTTCCAAGCACATTTTGTTCTACTTTCGAGCACATTTTGTTCTACTTCCGAGCACATTTTGTTCTACTTCAGAGCACATTTTGTTCTACTTCAGAGCACATTTTGTTCTACTTCAGAGCACGTTTTTGTTTACTTCCAAGCACATTTTGTTCTACTTCCGGGCACATTTTGTTTACTTCCAAGCACATTTTGTTCTACTTCCGGGCACATTTTGTTTACTTCCAAGCACATTTTGTTCTACTTCCGAGCACATTTTGTTTACTTCCAAGCACATTTTGTTCTACTTCCGGGCACATTTTGTTCCACTTCCGAGCACGTTTTGTTCTACTTCAGAGCACATTTTGTTCTACTTCCGAGCACATTTTGTTCTACTTCCGAGCACATTTTGTTCTACTTCAGAACACATTTTGTTCTACTTCAGAACACATTTTGTTCTACTTCAGAACACATTTTGTTCTACTTCAGAACACATTTTGTTCTACTTCCGAGCACATTTTGTTCTACTTCAGAGCACAATTTGTTCTACTTCAGAGCACATTTTAATTGTTCTACTTCCGACGACCTTTGTTCGAAAGAATTTCTTTTTTTGTTAGGACCTCGGAAGTATTGTCAATTTGTCTAAATAGATGTTGGCTCAACCTCCAAGATGATCGTTTTGCTCGTATGAAAGAAAGAAATCTATCTATATCGAATATCTGCAGAATGCTATTTCCTTTCACATTGTATGTTTTTGGTTACAAATTAAAAATTGGCCAATCTAGCAAATATCGTGAAATGTTGAGTTTCATGGGATTAGTACATCATTGTGACTGAACAAAAAGGAATGTTAGTATGTATTTGGCATCAATGGAAAGAGGACAACCATATTTTGTTTTACCGCTAATGTTGAACATAAATTATTACAGAAGATATGTTTTGACGAGGGTTAAGTGTAAACCTGGTAATTACGCTACTCCAATTTGGTCTGAAAAAAAGTTCGCAAATCTTTCATATGCGAAATGTTCAAGAAAAAATCTGTGAATTTATGATTACATCACCTGCTTTACTTATCCATGCCTTCGAAAAGTTCTTTGACGTTACCATGATCAAAAACATTACGCATAAGTAACCTTTTCTAATTGTATTTTTATAGTACATCTTAATACAAACATTGCAAACATGCAGTTGTACTCAAAACGAAAAACTGGGAACACCATTTCTGATATAAACCAGGGCTTCCTTTTTAGGCATATTACAGAAGTTACGTTTAGGAATAAACATTGCTTAGTATATCTTGCAAAAATCAGACATAACAATTTAGGCCTTGTATCTTACCTCAATCAGGTGTACCTTAAGCTCTTCATCTATAAGGAAGTCCCACCTTGTTAATTCAAACAGTGATTCCCTAGAGATAAATACATAATTATAGCTGATAAAAATGAGAAATTCAGTGTAATGCACAAAAACTATTCTTTAATTGCACTACTTGATTTAAAAGTGAAATCCAATTGTCTCTGGCACCTTGAATTTACACCGCACCGGCTGATAGGTCGTCTGCTTCAAAACGCCTAGTACAGCCTCCAAGAATGCGTCGCCCCACTTCCTTAAATGATAACTTTGGGGTAAATTGTTTTTCATATAAACCCAGTAAAATTGTTAAATCTGACAAATAATTATTTCTTTTTTTATGCCATAGTGGTACATTTTTGCTTGTGCTGTTAAACAGTCAAACTGCTGGGGCAATTTCAATTTTGCAAAATTTGGCATCATGCGATTTTATTGATAGGCCTACATGTGAAATAAAGAATTACAAACATCCAAGTTGAAAATCATTGGCTGGTATTCTGAAAGGGAGACTAACTTTAGACCTGGATTTAAACCAGGGTTAGTCCTACAAAAGGGGACCTTTTTTTCCTTTCAAAATACTGTGAAAGTTAAATGTAACGGGTGAGAAAATTCCTCATGGATGGGCGGGTGAGAAACAGCCCATGTATGAGGAATTTTCTCACCCGTTACAGCACACTTTTTGAGTATGTTGTAAGAAAAAAAGTCCCCTCTTGTAGGACTAACCCTGGTTTAAACCCAGGTCTAAGTTAGTCTCCCTTTCAGAATACCAATCTATATTTATTCGTTATTGTTTACAGCTCTATCACGCTGGAGTTTGAAACAAAAAATGCGTATGTTCAGTTGATGTCTTGGAACCGAGAGAGTAAGACGTACCAACACCATGTACCAGAAGTTGATGGTTGATAATGTTATTAAAATTTCAGAATAACAGTTCATAATCCAGAAGTTAACGAGTGTTCCCTACAGTCGCATGTCCTACCTTGGATTAGGTAAGCGAGGTGAAGCAACATAACACCTCCACAATGTTAACTTTCACTCTTATGCTGATGATACTCAGTTTTTCTGTGAGTTTGATCCAAGATTCTAGCTTTTGGACATGGATGTCCAAAAAACGTGCAATCAAGAAAAGACAGAATTTATGCGTTTGCCAGGCATTGTGTTTTGTAGATAAGAGTACAAAGAAACAATGTCGTACAAAACAATTTATTGTACTATCCAATTCATAACACCTGGCCATTATACTCTAACACAAAGGGCACCCTTTCCCTTTATCCCTCTTGATTTGGTACTTACGTTCGATCAACTAGATCAAAGGGAATACTATATCTGATATCTGTTTCCCTAGTAGTAAGGATATCCCTTACAGCGTCGTATATTTGTTCACGAACCACGGAATCGTCAAAACCTAAAATGTAATCCGAGAACAAATAACAAAGATTCCAGTTTCTTGCAATTTATTTCTTTAAGGAAGTCTGTTAACACTATTGAAAACTTTATCGCATACACTGACCAACAATTCAGACACCCGCACCCCACAGACACACACCAAAGCAAACACATATTGCACACATCCGCACACATTCATACCACCAATTCGCGTACTATGGCATGATAGAGCGGACATAAAAACTCGACGTTTTCTGTCCGCTCTAGCGTGCCATAGCATACACCTTGACGATCAAACACAGAAGCATCAAACACAAAATGTGCACACATGCGCATGAAATACATCACTTTACAGACTACACATACCAATTCATATTGTATTAAAACACAAGCTAAGAAAAACTGAGTTTTTTCAAGTGATAAATCATGTTTTTCTAGATAA
This sequence comes from Ophioderma brevispina, assembly GCA_023653785.1. Lineage (NCBI taxonomy): Eukaryota > Metazoa > Echinodermata > Ophiuroidea > Amphilepidida > Ophiodermatidae > Ophioderma > Ophioderma brevispina. Next base: position 18,677 of record JAMKCH010026382.1, read on the forward strand.
ACTAAGTTTATCAAGTGAAAAACTTAGTTTTTCTGAAACTCTACTTATTAAATTAAAAAAAACTTAGTTTATCTGCGAAAAACATAGTTTTTTAGTCAGATAAGCAGAGTTTTCTGATAAACTTAGTTTATCAAATATTTTGAGCATTGCGCGAGATAAACTAAGTTTTTTTTGCCCTTGATAAACTAAGTTTTAAACAGCAGCTGATAAACTAAGTTTATCAATATCTTGAGCATTGCGCGAGAAACTAAGTTTATCATTGAATAAACTCTGTTTTTCGGAAGATAAACTTAGTTTATCAAATGTTTTGATCATCGCGCGTGCAAAAACTTAGCTTTTTCATGATAAAACATAGTTTTTGGTGAAAAACAGTTGAATCTCTTGAAAACTAAGTTTTTTGATTGATTTGTTGTAAGATCTCTCAAATTGAATTTGAAACAATTAAGAATTGCATCAAGTACATGTTCTGGTACATAATCGGATCATTTCCTAGGAAAGTGCTGGGTTGAGTTGTAGCGTACGGCATCATCAATTTTATTCAGGGAAGGCATTGAATCAATACAACAACAGCGCAAGGGCACTTGGCCACGAGACAATATACATGCATTCCTGGCTCTGGGATAGAAAACCAAGTTGAGACGTTCTAAATTGCAATTATAGTCTTGTTTTCTATAATTAATTAGAATTGGCATGTGGTACAGTTCTTGCACCAGTTTCAAAGGGCAATTTTAAGGTTTCGCGGTTTGAGGAGAACCCAAACAAGTGAACATAGTCCAGAATGGGAAGATGACATTTGATAAGCCTCCATTCCTCAACAAGAAACCCTCCCAATCATCCCATGTGGTTGCTTCAGTTATCCAACGACCAACCAAGGAGTGTAGGAACCTGTCGTTTAATTTATGCAGACGATCTTGGAATTAGCACACAAGATGCAGACTTCACAGTTGTTGGAGAGAGACTCTCCAAAGCTTTGGATGAACTCACTCCTTATTATGAGGAAAACCACCTACGTGCAAATCCATTCAAGACACAGGTGTATGCTTTCCATCTACGCAACCGTGAAGCCAACGTCAGCTTAAAGTTACCTGTGATACCCGTGATAACCCTGTCTACCTATGAGTTACCTTGAACCGCACTCTCACCTATAAGACCCACATCGAGAAGACGAAGAGTAAAGTATCTTCACGCAATAACATCTTGAACAAACTCACTGGCACAAGATGGGGTGCTCGCCCACATACCCTAAGATCGACGGCACTTGCCCTGTGCTACCCATATGCAGAGTATGCTTGGAAAGATCAACCCATGCCAAGAAGCTTGATTCAGCGTTAAATTCCTCCTGCCGGCTTATCACAGGATGCCTCCGTCCAACACCAATGGAAAACTTACACATCTTAGCTGGAATTGCTCCACCAGAAATCCGTCGTAGTGTAGCGAGCACGCAAGAGCGTAGCTGAAAAAGTATCTAATGTGAAGCACCCTATGTCTGGACAGATACCTGCTGCCAATCGCCTTACATCCAGAGAGAGTTTCTTAAGCAACGTGCAACCTCTTGAAACAGTCTCTAAGGAGCTCAGATTTTTGCATGTTAATAACAAGTATATTCTAACATGCCCTGCAAGACCAAAATCTGCCTAATAAGGACGCAATCGGATATTTTAGCCACTACTGTCCGTTCGGACACCTTTCTTTCTTTCTTCCTTGGTAGTGCAGACTTAAAATGGCTGAAGAATGATGCACTGTGGTGTGCATATGCGTCGTCTCAAGGACGACAGGAAAATCATTACGGTGCAATATATACATGGTACAAGTAAAAATAAAAGGTGAAGATGAGAATCTACATCTCTTGAAGATCCCCCAAGGTAGACTTGAAGCTGTCGAGGGATGGATTCGCAGCTGGATCAATTGGAGGGTTATTCCAGTCCCTGATGGTGCGAGGGAAGAAAGAGCTACTGTAAGCAGTGGAGCTAGAGTGTGGAATGAGAAACGTTGACCCCATTCCACCTTCTGCGATGTTTCTTTGGGTGTGGAGGTTCCATGCGGAAGAAGCGAATTCAACAGATAGACGGATGAACATTGTGTAGGCAACTTTTTTACCTTATGGCTACAGTGGTTGCGATTACGTGACAGGAAGGCTCTAGTTGCATTGGCTCTTTTGGTGATGATATCGATATGGGTATTGAAGTTGAGCTTAGTATCCAGATGGACTCCAAGGTTCTTGGCGGAGCTGACCACTTCCAAGATTTTACCATGAACAGTGTATACAGATGGAATAAGCTTCCACTTGTTGGTAATTTTGAACGACCTGGCACTTGCTGACATAGAACCTCATTAGCCAGTTTGATTTCCAGTCTTGGAGAGCATGCAGGTCTTTCAAAAAATCTCAAAATCAGCAGTGGAAGAGATCTGGAGGTAAACTATGTTGTCCATCAGCGAACAATCTAGTAGTGACAGATGTTACACACCGAGGGAGATCGTTGAGGGCCTAATACGCTGCCCCGATGAACGCCAAATGTAACCTTAGTCTCCAAGGTCTTCTGACCATCAACGAGTACGACCTGGGTTCTGGAATGAAAAATGTCGCTGATCCACTGGAAGGTACAGCCATGAATGCCATAGTGCTTGATTTTCAACAGAGGATGGCGGTGGGACAATTTGTCGAAAGCATTTTTGTAGTCCAAGACGATGACATCGGTTGGGATTTGTTATCAATACTTTTGGCCAGGTCATCTAAGGTGACGACCAGATGAGTATCACAAGAACGAACTTTCCTGACCCATGCTGGGCATCTGACAGGATCCTGGTGTCATCCAGGTGGCGTATGATGGCACAGTGAATGATATGTTCACATAACTTGTACAAAACGGATGTCAAGGAGATGGGACGGTAGTTGGCAGGAGAAGGGCGGCACCCTTTCTTGAACAAAGGGACAATCTGGGCCTTCGTCCATTGTGTCGAACTCTGTCTTACTCAGTAGAGGCCTGAAGAGGCAAGGTCACTGCCTCGACAGCGGTCTCTTTCAAAAGCTTGGTCGGAATACTATTAGGTCCCGCAGCAGTAAAAGGCTTCAAGTTTCTCAAGAGTTTGATGATCCGATCCTGTTCTATCAGACGATGATATCATCCATGACAGGGGTGACCCTTCGTTCTTGGAAAAGAGAAACGCGAACTGTCTATTGAGGACATTAGCTTTGACCTTTGGGTCAGAGTGGAGAAATCTACATTCTTTCAATGGAGCCATGTTGTCACACCTCTTTGACCTGACCAAGGCGTCGAGTTTCTTGTTCTTTTTTATGCTAAGATCACTGTGGATAATGTCATAGCTGAACTTATTGTAGGATTGACGACAAATATTTTGAGTCTTATTCTTGAGGCGTATGAACCTGTTCAAATCTCTGTCTTTGTCTTTCTTGAAAGCTCGAGATTTTCTTCTGATAGCACGCTTAGTTGCTTTGTGGCACACCAGCTTCAGGTTGGCCTATTCTACAAGCCTTATCCAGATCAGATAATCTGACCATGATGCTTGGTTGAACAACAAATGGACACTTTGAAAAAAATGACCATCAAGAAGTTGCCTGACATAACCCCCGCAAATAAAGCAAGAAAGATTCGAATGTCATCCGGATCTCAATGGCCTTTTAAAACACAAAATGTATTTTTGTAAACTACCGACATCTTTGAAGCATTTCGCAGGGAGGGCGAGTTGGTGTAGTGGTCGAGTCGCTCACCTTTCACCAATGCGGCCCGGGTTCGATTCCCGGTCGAGCGTGGTCGTAATGTGAATTTGGTTGCCGTCCATACCCGTTCTCACAGGTTTTTCTTCGAGAACTTCGTTTCCTCCTGCATCTAAAAATCGGACTTCTTTCCATAAATCTTTCCCCGTTGTTCTGGAGGCGTTCCTTGAATTTAATGCATATAGCAATATTTGGTCTGCCTGGCATTGCCGAATGTTATAATATAAATAAATAAACAATGTATTTGTTTGCTCTTCTTAAGTGTAGCCAAGAATCATAAAAACCTCGTTTTCCAACGACGATATATAAATCTTCATCCTCTACGCATAGTCCGAAGGCTGGGTGGTCCCCGTGTGAACAAGATGTGCCCTAAGTTACGTCTCACAGCCATGGACTAGACCATCAACATCCAAAAAAGTGATGGTAACTTTTGCTACCCCTAAGCACTTTTTTTCTAGAGGCGGTATTCAACTGGCGCCAAAAGCATTTAAACACCATATACATGACGTTTTCATAGCCACTTTATGGGGTGAAATGGTTCAATTTTGTAGTGTTTTCCTACATTTGTTGATGTCTAATGTATAGAGCGGTAAAATTCACTCCTTAATGATTCCTAATGGAGGTCGGGTTTTTCAAAATTGCCGCCAAATGCAATTTAGCACCTCATAGCCAAAAAATGGGCCGACATGGCCCAAGTTTTCAGTGTTTTGCTATATTTGTTGTGTCAAATGTATAAGAGCACTCACATGCACCACTTAAATGTTTCCTAATGGAGGGCACTTTTCGAAATGGCCGCCGAATGCTAATTAACACATGATAATGATGTTTTAATTGGCCATAAAATGGGGTAAAATGGTCCAGTTTTTCACAGTGTTTTGCTATAGTTTGTTGATGTCAAAAATGTATAGAGCGGTCACATTCACCATTTAAAGTTATTCCTGATAGAGGGTGCTTTTAAAAATGCCGCCAATGCGATTTAACCACCTTGTGCTGATGTTTATCGCATAAAGGGGTGACATGGCCCAGTTTTTCAGTGTTTTGCTATATTTGTTGATGTCAAATTTATAGAGCACTCACATGCAAACCACTTAAATGTCTTCTAATGGATGCACTTTCAAAATTGCCGCCGAATGCTATTACCACATTATAATGATTTTTAATTGGCATAAATGGGGTAAAATGGTCCAGTTTTTCAGTGGTTTGCTATTTTGTTGCTGTCAATGTCGAGAGCGGTCACAATTCCCCATTTAAGTAATTCCTACTAGAGGTGTGCTTTTAAAAGGGCCGCCCAATGCGATTTAACAAACGACCTTTTGATGATGTTTTAATAGCATAAAGGGTTGAAATAGGCCAGTTTTTTTTTTCAGTGTCTTTGATTCTTACCATGACAATCTGGGAAGGACTCGGAGCGAAAACAACGTAAGTCAAGCTCTCAATTAAATTGCATTAACAACATGCAACAACAATCGGGATTTACCCATTCCTGTCAGATATGGGTTGAAATGTCTAATTGTGTTAGTTTCCCCATATCGTTGCGGTACGTGTATAGAAGGGCCAGACTCAAGAAACAACAATTAAACGTACCTGATAGAGGTGCTTTTCGAGATGACCAACATTTAACAGATTTTTAAACAATCTGAAAGGATTAATTTAAAAAACGGTAATTCAGAATCACTGGCAGTAGCAACTCATCCCAGGAAGCAACAACTTCTAAGCCAGTTTTGTAGTTATGCTTCATAAACACAAAAATAATGGTTACCATAATAAGCCTTATATTTTGTATCAAAATTATCAAAACTTGTCATATGTATGGCCATTCCTTATCATTACTACTGATCGCTACAATCTGGTGCCATTCCAATAGAGTAATCGCATCAATGCATCGTAAATGGTAACAGGACGATGATAATTGTGACTGGCATTGACTGCATAATCCAGGAATGAATAACGAACATCAGCTCTTCTATGTCTAAGTTAAGCTCGTGAACCGGCTCCTTACTGGAACCACCAAGGAAGAGAAGCTTTTTGGGCATATTACTCATGGATAAGTGTCCTTGAATTTCTCTCCCTGTTACTATATGAGTGCACAGACCTGTCAATCTCAACTGTTATTGAGTCGACCCCTTCTATACTCTTTACCTCAACAAATAAGGAAACTCTACAAAACATAGACATTTCAAAACCCCATATCTTGACAGAACGGTAAATCCTGATTGATTGTTTTCCATTTAAATTGGTATGCAGTACTTGACGTTTTGTTTTTCGCTCAGAGTCTTCCCAGATTTGTATGGTAAATCAAAGACTATTATCAAGCTGTTTTGCAGCTGCCACAGATGGTCCACACATATCCAAAGCTGTGTCTGATGAAATCCCAATAATCCGCAGAATTTTGTATTCAGTTTCAGACATTGGCCATCATTTCCACTAATAACGTGTGGAATTTTCTCTCCTCCTTCGAGATGCTTACAGCACAATTGCTAATTATTTTTATGCTGCCATCAGGAAATTTCCCAATCATATTGCATCGTCAAGGTCGCACCTGGCTAAGCGCACAACTTCTATATCCGCTCTTGGATTGCAATATCACCAATAACACATTGCACTGGAATAAATCACGTCAGCAATCCATATTAACGAACATAACTAATAAAATGATTCATATCAATAAAATAACGGTAAGAAAAGTTAAAACATGAAACCGCAATTGGTAGGGGTTCATATCACTGAATCACCGCAACAAATGATGGAGAAAAAAAATCAACAATAAGAACACTGAAAATTGGGCCATTTAAAAACCACATTTGGGTTATTAAACCAATCATTCTAATGTGTTAACAAAAAAATATCGCATTTGGCGGCCATTTTTTGAAAAGCATCCTCCAGTAGGAATACTTTAAGTGGTGATGTGACCGCTCTATACCTTGACATCACAAATATAGAGCAAACCACTGAAAAAGTGGGGCTTTCACCCCATTTTGGGCGGTTTAAAACCATCATTATTAGTGGCTGAATGCATTTTGGCGGCCATTTTGTAAAGCCCCTCCTTAAGAAAACATTTAAGTGGGGAATGTGACTGCTCTATACATATGACATCAACATATAGAAACCACTGAAAAATGGTCCCTTTTCCCACATTTTATGGCTATTAAAACCTCATAAGGTGTTAAATCGCAATTTGGCGGCCATTTGAAAAGAGCCCTCATTAGGGATAATTTAAGTAGTGATTGTGACCGCACTATAACATTTGATATAAACAAAAACAGAAAAACGATAACAAAACTGGGCCATTTCACCCCTATTTGGCTATGAAATGCATTATATGGTGTTAAATGTCATTTGGCGGCCATTTTGACAACGCCCTCTAGTTAAAAAAGTGCCGGGGTAGCAAAAGTCTACCCTCATTATTTTGTAATGTCTGATGGTCTAGTACATGGATGTGAAGAGTAACGTAGGGCACATCTCATGCACACAGGGACCAACCCAGCCAACGGACTAGCATCTAATTACTTGCATCTGAAAACCCTAGGGTATGAGGGCCCGATGTATGAGCTGTAATCCGAATATAGTATCGTCGTTGAAGAACAAGAGTGACGTTTGTCCTTGTTTTGCTGAGAATGTCCGAAGTTAAAAAACAAAACAACATGAATTTCGACTTAAATACCGTTCACATGACAATTTTCAAAACATACCATCAGGGCCATCGCCCCCACGAGGCGACCCCAAAAGCTCCGTGTGTATGTTAGCGTGTTTATTTGAAATAACCTCTTTACAATATCAAAATGAAGGTTGATATTTGGCCTTACCTTTAGATTGCAGGTGTGTATCTATCACTTTGTCCAAACAGTAAGACAGTTTTTTTGTATACAACCGATTAAGGGGGACGGAATCGAGGAAAACAAATCATATTGTACCCCACTAAACTTGTTCATCTACGAATGGGACGTTGGTTTAGGTTTAGCTGTAATGTTTGTCCCTGCATAGTCAAACATACCATGCTACCGATCACAGTGCATAAAAAACTCATCATAATATATAAAATAATCTAAGTTCTTACTTGCTAGCAAGTTAACTTCTCGGAAGGTTTTAATACTGATTACAAGAAAAGACCACAATTAAATCGTGATCAACGGAGTTGCCATCTTTATATAATGACCCCAAGGTCAACGGAGGTCATTTAAAGGGCACGTCCGGCAGTACATCGCTTGACACCTTCAGATGAAGACGTGTTTACACGCCGAAATTTCAAGGTCAGTTTAATTTTCTTCCTGTGCTGAAAGTCTGTCTAAACCGTCTAAATGATAATAATAATAATTTAATCAAAGACATGTTAGAAGGCAACTGCGAAATAATAAAGAGCTGGCTAAAGTGCTTAAATTTAGTAATGCTCTAACAACAATTAACCTCGTCTTACCAAGCCTTTTAAAAAAACGGTTTACCATGGTTGGTTACCACCCCTCGTGAATTCGTTATAAACCATCGGGTGCGTATGATTTTAATAGCAGTGTGTAGCCACTGATAGCAAAATAATTACCAACATACCTAGTATGGCGTTGCAATGTTGTCAGAATGTCCGCGGGTGGGCAAAATGGTCATTTTTTCCACAGAAAATAGGCGGTGTTCAGCTCTAAATGAGGCAGTTGAGTTATTATATCATAAACAGAGTTTTAAGAACTATTTATTTATTTTTTTATTTACTATCATCATTCTCCGGGTGACCATTCAGCTAGCCGCTGGTCTACCACGGGGCCCTGCAACTTTAACAAGTTAAACTATGAAACATAACACTAGGAAGGTCATAATACTTTAATCTAAAAGTCAAACATTCAAGCATAATATATCAATAAAAGAAAAGAAATACAAAGTTTGTAACATTTAGTAAAATTAAAATATAACACAATTTAATATTCCAAAATATGGGAATATACAATGTATCTTGCATTACATTAACAACAGTGTAAATAGCACAAATTAATTAAAACTTAAACTGTTACCATACAACTCCGTCTATCAGCTTATGTGCACGGACATGCTGTACCTTTACACACCATTGCATACTAATCACCCCACCCAATACACCCCCGGTATACACCCATACCAGCCAAAACTTACACTCGCTATATCACACACACCCACACCCACACCACACACACACACACCACACACACACACCCCTCACACACACCCACACGCACCGCACACACACACACACTCTCCCCCACACAAAAATACACCCACAACAATTCAATGCGATTGAGTTGCCTAAATAAGAATACATAATGTCACACTCTGACTTATTTTTAAAACATGCACGTTTGGTGAGCTCTGGATACAAAGTCAAAGGCATTCTGATGAACCCCTGTATGAAAAAGGATGACTCTAAGTAACTCAGTGTCACTACCATTGGCACAAGGTGGAAGTGCTATGCAAACCCTGCTGTTGCTGCCTGGTATTATTGCTATGTGTCTGGAAATAATTTGAACTTTTGACTAAGATACGATGGAGCCATGCCATTGAAGCATTTTATCATTAAGAGTACTTAAAGTAATTAGAACGGTCAGAAAGAGGCTGCCTTTAATAAGCTAATAGGATCATATTTCAGTGGTAATGGATTGACAGAAAGAATTACTCTAGCACAGCGTTTCTGAAGATATGAGCTTACTACTATCCTCATTAAAGCGACGCGAACCAAACAACACGCAGTAATCGAAGTGTGGTTGGACCAAAACTTATATAAATTTTTAATGTTGAAATATCCAAAAGTTAACGCGTCTTGGAAGAGCTAACTTACTAAAAACCTTCTGAATTACGTATTTTACATGCTTGTGGCCATGTTAACTCATTGTTAACACCGAGGCATTTAATCCTCTCGACTCTTAAGTTTGTTGCTATCAATTTAAAATTCATCACTATGTAATACGATAACTTAGAACCTACCAATACGCCTAATAGTCTTATCAGTGTTGAGAAAAGGTTTGTTGCAATGTAGCCAAGTGTTAAGAGCATTGAAGCTCATTGAGATCAATGTGAGTTTAACTGGATCATATTCACATTGTCCGCCATTACCTGTACATACATAGCATGTCATCTGCATACATAGAAATCTGCTATGAGTAATGAGCGCCTTGGCTAACATTCAACCATTAAAAATAGAAGTGGCCCCGAAATGCTACCCCGAGGAAACACCAGAGTCTATGCAGAATATTTTTTTAAAATTATACCATATCCATAAATTATTCTTTGGGGCAACCACCCTCTTTTCGACGGCTTCCCTAACCCGGGTGACTGTGCGTACATTCACAATAACAGGCAGGATGGGAAAAAATTACCGGCAGCTTTTGAGGAAAGCTTTGGGATGTTAGTGCTTTAAAGTTCCCATATAGGGGTGATAACATTCCCCTTGGTAAGACTAGAGTTAAAGGTATGTAAAGGTTCGGTTCTTGCGTGGCATGTTTTCAGGCCATTTGGACTATCTTGTCATACACCCTACCCTTTAAGAAAAAAACGAATTGATTGACATATTCGCAAGATTTGTAATACTCACGTCCTCCACTGTTGTACCATTTATTTAGCAATATCAGTCTTGTATGTCCTTGGGTCTGCCATAGTTTGCCTGGGGAGTATTTCTTTGCAGTAAAACCTGGTGATCTGGTGGCATGAAAATGTACGCCCTCAGGGATCAAAAGTCAGTCACCATAATGTAACACCGCAACATTAATTTGTGACCGTGAAACAGAAATGGACGGTCAATAAATTCTTGAACAATGGAGTCACTCGTCCATTGTAAATCTGAAAGAAAATGTATTTATAAATGATGCAAAAAAAAATCACATGCTTCAAAAGGCAGAAAAATGCTATCGTGAACGTAAAGGTGGGTAACCCGATCGACAACATCTTCCCCTACTATACTCCATCCAAATTGAGATTTTGGTATCATAAGAAAATTCACGTTAACCACAGTAAAATGAAGGCTCAAGAAAGTATTCCTTTTGATGTCTCCAAACGTCTTCAAATGTGGTCAACCACATTCATTAAAGGAGGATAGCCCGATTTAAGTATATAAAGTTTTCTTCTAATAGAATGGCCTTCACTCCAAAACCCCATCTGCAAAATTTCGCACCGATATTTCAATCCGTTTTGATGTGAGAGCGAAATACGTGATTTGGTAATCTCCATATAGTACTGTCTAAAATTAATATTGGTCGACCAAAATAAATATCCTTTCGCCATTAGATTTCACAGAAAAATAGTAGCTTTCTTCTGATACCAAAATTTTGACAACTTCCAGTAAAATCTGGGGTTCTGGGGCTATTAGGGTTCATAACGTGGCATGTTTTCAGGCACATTGGACTACCTTAACAATGACCAGTTATCCCCTCCCCGGGGTTCTGATATTTTTGAAATGTGCATATGCTGATCTTTGAAATGATATAATTTGTTTAAGTTTTCAAAATGTAGATTAACTACATTTGTTTAAAGGTCCCACTTCCATTTTTGTGAACTTCAAATGACCATATCTCAAAATGCCAAAAATGTCAGTCAGAGCCTTGTGATTCTCAGCTCACGACATTGTACTACTATCCAAGCGGCTGTACCGTTTTAACTAAACATTTTTGATCAGATGTTTTTGATGATATGCTTCCAAGCGGGGAGAAAAACAAAATCAGACCCTGATTGGGTCACCCAACTTTAATTAAAACAAACCAGAAATACATATGTACTCTTCTGGCGATGTTGTAAAACACAGACTGGAATATTAGCATGGAATAGGATGCAAAAAATCGCAAAATTATTGCAATAAACCCACGTCTAAGTAGACTGTTTCTTTTGCAACACGTAATTGATTTTTTTTAAATACTAACATTTGTTGGGGATTTTTGGTATCAAATTAAAGGCCAACATATCTTCTAACCGTCAAGATAAAAAAAAATATGTTCATCTGTGTCGTCACGATGACGTCATAAATACAGGAAACTATGAAAAATGGTGTAAATTAAACATTGCAACATAAAATAATGCAATGTGAGATTGGGAAGATTAATTGTCAAGTATAAATATAGCTGAGCTTATTAAAGAAGACTTTTCCAGTAGTTATGATATGATCCGCAGAGAGGGTAGATAAGTGAAGTACCAGGATGGCAAGAAGAAGAATCTTGATCACTCTCCTCGGCCCCTCGCATAAATTGTGCAGCGCCCTCGTTACGGAATAAAGGAAAATCGTTTGAGGGGCCGAGGGGAGTGATCAAGATTAATCTTATTGCACCAGGATGTTATAAATATATTTTGAACTTCTTGTCCAAACAATGCTCTAGCCAGAGACGGGTATAATGGTTTACATACTGCTTTAGTTTAGTTTGTCGTAATCTTGTTCCTCACGTCAAGGTGGCATACCTGACTCCAATCTTTCTATTTTTATATCTTAAAGAGACAGTGAAAACATTTGGTTACCTTTCACTTTTTTCACACGGACGCCTCGGTGTGTGGTATCCTTTTGCACCCAATAGTTTGTTTTATTTCCCGACCTTTCCAACTGTAAGAAAACAAGGTGTCTCTGAATTTAAATGAATTCTTATTAATATTTTGATAATAAGTCTTATAAAAATAGAAAAATTAAATGGTATTATGAATGCATACAACAATAATAATCCTAATGATCATCATCATCGTCATCGTCATCATCATCATCATCATCATCGTCAGATGGATGGGTGGAATGCTAGAATTTATCAAAAATTACATACCTGTTCAAAAAATGCGTGCTTATTCCATGGCATGCGAAATGCAATTGGAATATACTTTCCACCTACACTTAACAAACTTGCTTTACTGGTGATTATGAGAGTACCTGGAAAATGATTTATCTGTAAAATAATAATAAGATAAGAAAATACGTTATATTAGATAACAGTCAAAGTTCAATGGGTTTGAAAAAGGCCCTGTTCTCAGCATGTATACGCATGACTAGTAACCTGCATGTGTATAGCCTGGGACGAGAGCGGGTGGTATGTGACCATACGCAACCAGTACAAATCATACAACAAAGGGGTGCTCCATAGCAAGATCTCAGCAATGTGTTTCCAACAAAGCGCCTTTATCCTGCTGCTTTTGTAGACCAATTAGTAACTTTTAAGAAACAGTACTGAAAAGAAGACAATAATCCAGACAAACAGGATAAATGACCCAACAATGTCAGCCATGTATAAAAAGTTGATGAATCTACGAATGCGGTAGATATTGCGAAATTACCAGTTAAAGAATCACTTAAAGCGAAATGCCAGGTTAATATAATTTGCGCTTCAACATATTATAAATACATTTTTGTTTCAAATGAATGTCTTTCAGTCAGAAAAATGACACTATATTATTAATATCAAAGTAAAACGTTGATGACATCTTCCGTATGATTGCAGCCATATTGATCAGCCCACGAGAAAACTTGAAATCATGATGGTATATATTACATAGTGTGTCTTAACTGAAATAAGTAGTGTTATATAGCCTCAATTTTTCTGATTAAACTTTTAAAAATATTATTTTCTCAATTTGTTTGAGAAAAAGATTTCTCACGGGAAAAGTACTTTGTTTAATTGATAAAGAGAGGAAAAGGGGATTCCCAAGAGTTGTTTATGCAAAGTGCACCTGTTTAGGTTGCACAATAGGGGAGTGGGGAATTCCCCAGATGCTAACTTAGAAACTGAGTCCAACTTGTTTATGTTTAGAGATCCAAAACATTTAAGATCAGGGAATTCCAAAAAGAGTAGTAGAGGGAACTCCCTCAAAAAGGAGGGAGGAAGGGGGTAGGTTGGTTACGTGTTTTTATGAATGATGCTGTGGTAAGGTCTATTTTAAGACTTGTATAAAGCATTTGATTTTTAACACTAATTATATGATTTTTAAAAAAAAAAACTTGGCCAGAAGATTGTCTGCCAGCCGTTATAATCAGGAGTTAAACCAGAGCTGGGGTGGGAGATATACAGTATAATTATAGCTAGTTTTTACTCTAACAATAATGGTAGATTTGAGTTTAATCTACATCTAGTGCCAGGATTTTAATTGATTTGGATGCCGACGGAGCTGATAGCTTAAATTGTATATGCTGTCGTCTTTAAGCCAAGAGCTTCAGTTTTCGGAATCAAAACGGGATTCCAAATTTGTGGTCCTATATGAGGACAATAGCGAACAGAAATGATGGTGGTTTATATTACTGGATTTTATTATTGTGGACATTTGTGTCGAGGGAAAGCCCCGTCATGAACTGCTGGACAAGATTACCTTCAGGACTGAGAAATTCCCTTGGAATATTACCTGAGTTTTGTTATCACACTGTTGCGCTGTCATTTTGGGGTCCTCGCTACGAGGACATATCATCGTTGAACTGCAACGCCTCTTTTGAACATTAGGCTATCAGTATATAAATTGTGTGTTTAATTGGGTAATTTGATTAGTATAATGTTTTGGGAACATTACCAAATTCTTGACCCAAAATTTACCACATCATTAAAAATCGTATATTGTATAAAATGCAGATCAATTGTGCACAAGGCTCCATTATTTGTGTTTGAAAGGTATTGCTGAACTTTGACGCCTAAAAGGGACGTCATAACAGAATTGGGGGGCTCGTCCTTGGGAATTGAATTGAGATAAATTTTAGCCTTATTGTTCAGAATTTAACACATTAAAAGTGGTGTGATAATATTGCAAACATTGTGCACATTTTTGGCTACAAAATTGGTGGGGTGTATGGTATGTACTACCCATTGTTAGTTTGGTTCCAAGTTATTATATTGTGTTGTAGAGTACAATCACCAAGGAGTTTGATCCAAAAGTGTTCATAGGGCAAATAACTTGGAAGAAGTTGACTGAGATGAGAAAGCCCGGTCCGAATTGATGAAACTAGCCAAGCATTGGGGACTTGAGGCAAAAAAAAACATGCTATGGAAAGCAAGTCATCAAAATAAATATTTGATTGAAAAATTTGTCCAGGTAGATGTTTGAGATAGTTCATATTTGGATAGGATTAGAAAGAGGTTCGGAAAACAGGGCCACAGTGATGCCGTTAAAATTGTGAAAAGAGCTTATATTAAAGAAAAGGAAATGTCAAAATGATGGAAAAAAGAGAAGTTGGCAGATGTAAATGCAAAAAGAAATGCAACAAAAAGAAATGGAAATGCAGAATGAAATGAAACAGGGAAAGAGATGGAAATGCAATACAAAAGGAATTGGAAAAGGAAAAAAACTGCAAAAGAGATAAAACAAAAGAGCTTTGAAGCTCAGTTTAGAGTTAGAAAATTGAAACAACAGGCCTCATTTCTGTCGTTCAAAAAACAAGAAATTCCACAAAAAGGGAATTGACACAGAAAAAGTAAGGGAGTGACTTTAAGCCATTTGTTTTGGAGGGATTTGTGTCACTTTCAGTTGATAGTTTAGATCCAAAACCCATTAGAACATGCGGGCACGTGCTGCGCGCAGTCCAGATATTTGAAGATGCCTTCCATTTGCATATTGAGAGTTTCCACAGGAACGAGTGCTTGATTCAGGGGATAGGTTATGGGATTGGTATTAGTGTCCCTCTACAAAAAATGAATTTGAATCAGACTTGGTTTCCTGGAACTGTCAATTGGTGTTTGACAAGAACTCCCAGTAACAGGGGTATCCATGTTGTTATGGAATGATTTGGCAGGGGGGTAAGTACTCCCAGATCCCATAGATTCCCAGGTGCCGACAGTTGATGAATTTGATGAGGAATAGACATTTTCCCATCATGTGCATAACTAGGGCAATGACCAGAAAAGCCTCACAGGAAAACAGTGAGCAGGGGAAGAGTCAAAATACTCACACATTAGGAGAGCGTTGAGGAATGCTTTGGTCCCCAAATTTAAAGGATACTTTTCTCTCAAAATTGAGGAATTGGAGGTCATCTTCCTCTTCAGGGGAGACTAAATTCCGGAGTAATGAAAATCCAGCCCTGAGCACAAACAAAGTGACAAGCAGGTAAACAATGAAAAGCCAGCCACTGAGCATGATGGAGTTAGGGACTGTACGGATACCCTTTAAGCCCTGACAACTGGTAAATGAACAGCACACGACCCAGCGTTTAGGAAATTAGGTGAGATGGCATTGTCGCAACAGGAAGCCGAGCAAACTCCTGCATGTTTCTACAAGCAAAATGGTGTCCTCAGAGAAAATTGCGGCCACCCTATTCACTTGTAGATGAGGAATAGAAGGTTGTGCATCAAATTGTATTGCCAAAGGTATAACCATAGTGGAAGTGATAGGCAAGCCCATGTAATAGTCCATTGCAGGACCACTTAGGTGTGGAGAAAACACATGACCGATTAGGAGTCATTTTTTGGTGTGCCTACACTCCGAAAAGATGTGTCTGAGTATTGTGAAGACTTGTCACACATGTCAAATGAGGGGCAAGCCAAATCAGAAAACTTCCTACTGCTCCCTTGGCAACCAATACCAGCAGTTGATGAGCGCATTTATAGGGTGTTAATAGATTGCGTAGGGCCACTTCCAAGACCAAGTCAGGAAATCAGAATTTACTGACCATCATGTGTGCTCCACAAGATCCCCGAGGCTATACCCTTGAGAATATTAGGGCACAAGTTGTGAAGCGCTAACAAAGTTTTTCAACTTGTTAGCGCCCCACGAATTACATGGATTTTATTTCATTTTGAGTAAGATTAGGTCATAAATTAGCACATAAAATATTATAAACTTAGTCTAAGTAACATGATATAAAAATCTACCTGTTTGTGTGCATAGATGGTATGTGGCAAAGCAATTAGAATTCACCGAGAACCGCGGAGGAATGTTCTGGAGTTTACTTGAGACTAGGAGATCCATACTAGCCTAGCCCAAGGTAATAAGTCTGTCCATAGATGAGCGCCCTGCTGCATTGACTGTTGTGCTCACAGGTGATGGACATGAACTGATATAGGCGGCGCCCTACTGTAATCTACATGCAGATATGCCTGTGTGCATGAAGGTGATGAATTATGATGTAATGGACTATATGTTAGCCATGCTCATATAGAGAGACCAGATCCTTCTAGTATTGTTTGAGAGCTAGAGGATATATAAAGCTCTGGTGAGAGAAGATAAGGGAGAGTTTCATACCATCGTGCTCCAAGTTATTAACAGAGTATCGCAACATCATACTCCAAGGAAGTTTCATAACATCTTGCTCCAAGTTATTAGCAGAGTTTCCAAGTTGACAGTGACCGTAATCACAGTCAATAGTTACTAATCTCCCATATAGTGGACATATGGTCATAGTAGTCTCAGCTCCAAACAGTTTCGTTCCGATTGGTGCCGGGTTCGTTTCGTATTCGTGGCCTCTGAGTAGCCAAGGATAAACAAGCTACAGCACTTTGACTTATATTAGTCGAACCTCCGAGCTTCGCGGAGTCATAGGAGCTGTTCTTCAGTAAGTTGACAAGTCGTCCGTGGACACGGCCCCACTGATGGAACTTGGGAGTTTTGCGCTGGTGGAATATTCGCCAGGACTCTTTGCACGTTCGGCATCTTAATTGGTTAACCTCGCTTGCAGGCCCGCGTCGCGGCACACACCAGCAGTAAGTTAAGTAGTTCATAAATTAACAAACTTATATAGATTAATCTTTGATTATTGATACCTAATGATGTTGTTTGAGATTGCATTTTAAAACACACAATTAAAATAAATACTTTGTTTTTTAAAATTTGTAATCAAGTACACAGTGTATTGTTTTTCTAGTTATTCAGGAGTTTGAATCAGTAGTTTTGGGTGGTTTTTGGCACCCTTGGCAAGGTGACCGTAACACACTCTAGTAGGCCTTCCAAAATCATTCAGGTTGATCAAGGATCAAAATTTATGGCATGTGTGTGTTCCAAACAAGTCATGGACCAAGGTTGGGAAATGTCCCAGTTACAGTTCTCAGGCATACCACCCCGAGGAAGCCCAAAGGGGCCCTAGGGAAAGGTACACCAAATCATTGAAAACATGATCAAAACTAATGTTTGAATTTGAGAGGTATTGGGATGAGGGAGTTAATATCCTGTTATTTGCTAACCCAGGGGGTGTACAAAAGAGTCATTAGGATTCCGTCCATTTGGTTGGTGGGTTTGGTCACAAAGTTAGGGGACCATTGAAACTACTGAAAGAAAAAGAAAAGGGTTGGGAAAAACTCCTGAGTTGAATTTTGTTAGATAGGTGTCTTCCATTTCAACAACAGGCTCCAAAGAGGCAACAGAAAAATTGCCAAACCAAAATCGCAAAGCAGAGCCAGGCAAAAATGAAAACATGGTATGACAAAGAAGCCAGAAACAGAGTATTCAAACAAGGTGACCAAGGTTTTTTTGGCACTTTTCCAATACAAGGGCATCCTTTGCAAGCCTAATATTCTGGACCATATGAGATTGAGAACAAAGTGGGAGACCTGGGACTCTGTGATCAAAACACCAGGTAGAAGTCGTTTAAAGTTCGACAGTTATGTCACATAAATATGCTCAACTCAAAGAGTATAATGAAGGGGTGGGGGGGGGATTTTTAAAAAAAAAAAAAAAAAGATGATGACATTAAAAGCCTGCATTGGTAATGTCATCTAATTTAGTGATCGAGTGTACAAATGATTGAACCACAGAGTCGCAACCTGAACACAAACAGCCACTGTAAACAAGAAAATATTATGTTGTTCAAATTGCAAAATTCTGAAATTGCCAATTTAGACAAGAAACTAGGTTACCTCCCACAGGTCAAACCAAGGTGATTGGAAAGAATTTAATTTCATGAGTGGGAAAACATATTTCCTGATGTACCCAGTGAGACCCATGTCATAACCCATGACATAGACGGTAGGGGATCCGAGGCCCTGTAAAACAACATCCCTTTATAGAGAGTGAATCCAATCAAGATGGAACGTATCAGAAATGAGGTGAATACATGTTAGGACAATGGAATAGTAAGCAAAGCAATAGGGAACGGAGTTCCCCATGTATTATGGTTCCCAAACCTGATTGTTCATTTCGATTTGTCACAGATTTCGGAAAAGTCAACCTCTGTCCACAAAAACGACTCATATCCGCTTCCAAACGGATTGATGTGATTGCTAGATAGGTTGGAAATACCCACATTTGTAGCAAATGATTTGTTGAAGGGGGTATTGGCCAAGTTCCCCTCACATGACCGTGCCAAAGAAATTTCAGCCTTTGTACGCCCGATGGCCTATTACCAATACAAAAGAATGGCATTTGGTTCAAAATTCTGCCGCAACATTTCAGAGATAGTGAACAGGGATGTAGTTGCAGCGCACATAGAAAATTGTGAAGACTATGTCGATGATCTCCTTGTGTACAGCTAGAAACATGGGAACAAGAAACACATGAGGACAGATCCATAGTTATTTGAGAAATTATCGCAGGCAGGTTTTGACTGTGAATATGGTGAAAAGTGAATTTTGCCATGCAAATGTCACGTGTCACATACTTAGGGCAAATTAGGGCCAATCACGCAAAAAGTTGAAAGCAATTGAGAAATTCCACACACCACAAAGCAAAAAAAAAATCCATGAGCTTCTTAGGTATGGGTCGGGTTATTAAGAAAAATACTGTCAAAATTTCTCAGAAAATTGCGTGTCCGCTGACCAACCTTCTGAAGACAAAACGCAAAAATTGGTGTGGTCAGAGCAATGCCATAAAGCGTTTGAGAAAATCAAGTCTATTTTGATGAATGCGCCAGTTTTGGCTGGCGCCAGACTTTCAGAAAAACAATTCAATTGGGCAGTTGATTTTGCCAGTGATGTAGGTTGTGGTTGGAGTTCCTGCAAGCAGATGAAAATGATGTAGTTGTATGTGTAGATCATCCTGTATGTTATTACTCTAAAGAAGTTTGCAAAAACATCAGAAAAAAAATTCTACTCAACAATTGAGAAAGAATGTCTTGCGTTGTTGACTATCATTGCAAAATTTTTGAAAACAGTGTACTGAGTACAACAGTGGCACCCAGTTCTAGTGTACACGTATCACAAATCCGTTGACTTTCATCAACAAGATGAAAAACAGAAAATCAGAGACTTTGTCAGGTGGAGTTTAAACTCTACAAGAATACCATCTGGACATAAGGACATATCAAAGAAAAAGAAAAAGTCTGGCTGAAAGCCTTGTCCAGAGCTGCCTACATTTGTTCAGAAATTTAAGTATTACAATTTTATTAATATTAAATAAATTAAAATGCTTTATAGTTTCTTAGAACATTATAAAAAGTGCCAAAAAGAAAATTCATAATTCTTTTTAAAAATGTATGTAAAATTAACCACAAAATCGTTAAAGGTATAAAGCCAGATTTGGAAAAAATTTGCATTTTCATTCAAATGTTCTTTTTAAGGGGGAGGATGTTACATAGCCTCCAGTTTTCTGATTAAACTTTTAAAAATATTTATTTTTCAATTGGTGTAGAGAAAAGATTTCTCCACGGGAAAAGTAATTGTTTAATTGATAAAGCGAGAAAAGGGGATTTACCAGAGTTGTTTATGCAAAGTGCACCTGTTTAGATGCACAATAGGGGAAAGTGGGGAATTCCCCAAAGAAGAATGCTAATAAACTTAGAAACTGAGTAAATTGTTTCTGTTTTGAGATCAAAAACATTGTAAGATCAGGCAATTCCCCACAGAGTTATATATGGAAAGTGATGTGATTTAAGGTTATGTTTATGCTGATGTAATGTCTATTTTAAGACGTGGGAAGTTTATGAATATTGTGTATATATGAAGGAGAACTTGGCCAGAAGAGCGCAAAAGCAGTGATAATCAGGAAGCTAGGACCAGAGCCTCTCTGGAGGCTATACAGGTATTTATAGCTAGTTTAATCTACAATTAATGGTAGATGAGTTCTACATACTAGTGCCAGGATTAATATTTTGGATGCCGCCGGGCTGATGCTAAAAATTGTTTGCTGTCGTCTTTTAAGCCAAAGAGTTCAGTTTTCGGAATCAAAAAGGAGATTCCAATTTTGGTCCTATATGAGGGAATAGCGACAGACTGATGGAATGATGGTGGTATATGTACCTGGGGATTTTATTATGTGTGAACATTTGGTCGCGAGGGGAAAGCCACGTCGTCTTGAACTGTGGGACAAGATATATTATCGTCGAGGGACTGAGAAGATTCCCTGGAATATAAAATTAACCTGCGTGTGTATGAACTTGTGCGGTGTCATTTTGGAGTCTACGCTGAGAGGACATTATCATCTGTGAACTTGCACACGCCTCTTTTGGGAACATTAAGTTATTCAGGTAATTAAATTGTGTTTGTAATTGGGTAATTTTGATTTATGTAACATGTTTTGGACATACCACCATTCTTGAACCAAAATTTTACAAATCATTAAAATCTGTTATATGTATAATAATTGCAGTCAGATTCACATTGTGCACAAGCTCATTATTTGTGTTTGAAAGGTATTCTGACCTTTGACGCCTACAAGTCGTCATAACAGTAGCCAGTGAAATACTAATGAATGCCATAACCAAACCTTTTCAGCTATATTCTGTTCAAGAGTCCGCCTCAGTTTTTAATCGATCGTTGCTGCTTTCCTACTGGACACACTATATAATCCGATTTTCTGACCAGGAGTACCCTAGACATTCCTTAGACACCTGTTTTTATCTATTGACTTACAAAGTCATACAACGTCACCAATGCCGAGCGACGTCACCAATGCCGACCATGGCGACCTCCATGGGCAACATTTATTAGTTAATTCTGCTAATAAGGCAATCTATATTGCAGTAGATATTATTTCTTTCAGACCGCAAAGACATCTTTTAAAACATACTTAAATTAAAAATTAGCCTGTTAGTACACTTTAACACTATCAGTGATTCTCCCAAAAGAGTCCAAATATTTGAAATATGCAGTAGTAGTTTAAAAGTGAAGGATAAGTCTTTAGAATTCGCATTAGTTATTTTTATCCAAATGAAAATGACAAAAAAGAAGAAAACAGCAGTGTTTCAAGATATGAATCTTTATTCAATAACGTGTTGCAGTAAGTGTCTGTACGGAATGACCCAAAATATCCGATTTTGTCCTTATTAGGTTGCTTTTATTCTTATCACTTGTAAGGGATGTTAGAATAGCAATATATGTAACAGACAAGCAAAAATCCGATTTTAATGATTTTTTTTTTATTTCCGGATTTAGCAAATCAAATAGTGCCTTTAGGTTACAAATTCTGAAAGATTCATACGGTTATCAAAAATAACACCCACATTGCGAATACTTGATTATGGTGGGATGATAATATCATCAATGAAAAGATTGCTGCCTTTGTTGTTCGATAAATGATAAATAATAAACAAAAACAAAACCTCTGCCTTGTTTGGATTACATCCCCCTTCCCGTCTTACGAGGGTGTGGTTACCACCCGTAGTGCTCTAAAAAGCTTCCAGGCAATGTTTTTCACATCCTTTCCTGTCATTTTAGCGACAAGAATGCTTAAAGCAATAATAGAACAGTTTTTGAAGAGGGCCCCCAATTTTCCAGATATTTTGAGTTTTTTGCACATTGGCAATTGACTAGTAAATAATACCTGTGAATGGTAAAGCTCAGAACTCTCTATGGAATAAGGAATTTTGTATTAGAATAATTAATATCGGAGATCTACGAAAATAATTCAACGGCTGCTGGAAACGTCCTTCTAATATGAAATAGCCGGGAAATTACGCCATGTATGTGTCTACGCTCATTGCTCCATCGGTTCAGGCAAGTAAAGTTAGAAATCATTTTCATGAGATGACACTATTTCATCATGGACGGACATAAATTTTGCGTTTCCAGCTCCGCCATTAAATTTCAATCTGGGATCCCGATTCTAATTACAAAATCGCTTCTTTTATGAAAAATACGCATTTTTGAGCATTACCACTTGCAGGTATAGTTAACTAGACAATTACCAACAAAACTGTGCAAAAATCTCAAATTTTGAAATTTGGGGTCGTTCTTCAAAAATGTACTGTTATTGCTTTAAGGTATACGTAGCACCTTTACCAGGGTTAGGTTATGGCGTGAAAGTCTATGGGTGGGTGGTAGTAGCCACCAAAGAATAATTGTATGGTACATTTTTGAAAATATTCTGCACATTATGGTTCTAAATCTGTCCGTTTATTCCCTTAAATCCCTAAATGCCATTCTTGCCACTTTTCAAAAATCACGGAGCGGACCCTATTTTGTGTTTGGGGGAAATTGCTCTAACAAGACAAATAACGCCACCTCCCTTTTTGTGGTGATCGTCAGGTTGCTAGTCATTTTCCTCTAGTGACCTAAGGGATATACAGCTAGTCATTTGCCATCATT
Organism: Ophioderma brevispina; assembly: GCA_023653785.1. Taxonomy (NCBI): domain Eukaryota; kingdom Metazoa; phylum Echinodermata; class Ophiuroidea; order Amphilepidida; family Ophiodermatidae; genus Ophioderma; species Ophioderma brevispina. Next base: position 41,741 of record JAMKCH010026382.1, read on the forward strand.
TAGTTCTGAAACCGCATGGAAATCCATTATTCCAGAGTAGTCCTCCAGAAACCCCAGAAACAAACACACGACATATCAATTTCAAGAGCAAGAGTATCAAGGCGTATTTTGGAGTATTTAAATGCTAGCTGCATTGAAACCTAAAACAATTGAAATATGGTCTTTATATTTTTCAATAGCGTTGGGGAAATCGTTCTGAAAATGATATAGCGGTCTCAGAGCTATGATTATCAGTGTAGGCAGATTGAATTTGTTATGATATAGCGGTCTCAGAGCTATGATTATCAGTGTAGGCAGATTGAATTTGTTCAGTCAAATTAAATCAACATGAGCAGCAGCACATTACATTATAAATCCCTAAATGCCATTACATTATAAATAATATGAGACCATTTCCACTGAAATTGAAGCATTTGTTAATATTTGACCCCTGTAGAAGCTAAATTTAACCTTTGACCTATAATAACGGTTTTCAGCTTATCTTATAACTCCATAGGGGTAAGTCGGAGATAGCACAAACTATACATTTTTTTACTTCTTCTGATCATACGAACAATTTGGTATGCAATTCAACAACTTTGGACCGCTTTTCAATTTTGACCCCTGTATAATATTTTGTGAGCCCCTACCCCTACATCCTGATTGCCAAGTCACTTATTTTCCTTATTTTGATTCATTAAGCTAGATGAACAACTTCTATCATTTTCAACAAAATTAGAGCAACTTCCGATTTTGACCCCTGTACAAATAGAAATTGACCTTTTTTTACCATTTTAGCCATTTTTACCCTATAACTCCAAACTATTGGTCATAGATGGTGCAAACTATACATTTTTGAAATCCTTATAACTAGACGGACAACATGGCATACATTTCAACATGATTGGAGCATTTTAAAAGTTTGACCCCTGTGTAAACTTAAATTGGCCCCTATTGAAAAAGTGACACCACAATTTGAGAGTACTACCTACCTAGCGTTGATATAGAGGGTCCATACTAACTACCAAAGGTGTCAAACCTTTCTGTAGTGAGGGGTAAACGATGATGTTTGACCTGGGTCCTAGCTCCTCCACTACCTACGTTTTGGATCACCTCGTCCTTTAAAAAATCCCCAACCTTATTAAAATAATTTTAGAAGTAATGTTTTCGTAGTGCGTCAAAACGATAACAAGTAAGTAAACAAACAAACAAATAAACGAAAAAAAAATACAAATAAATAAAAATGTGATTGACGTCCTGTCTCATGCAGGTATGTGTTTTGATACGGTGCTACTTTTGAGTTTCCAAAATAGCCCAAAATGAACTTAAAACAACGCATTGGAATCCCGTCATCATGACGCTTGAAATGTTATCAAGGCATGGCTGGGAAAAAGAAGCAAAGGAAATAGACCAGCCTCTGAATACTACGCACTTCAAATACATTAAGGGGGAAATCAGAATACACCAACAGGGCAATCACGACCAAAGGTGAGAGGGATATGTATTTTTTCTTTATGACAAAGACAAATATTCACACCGTTACTAAAATCACTTCAACATATTTGAAAATTATTGTATTTTATAGAAGTGGATTAACACATACAACAGCAATGGGGTAATGCCTGCATTGCTTTTCAAAAAGCATGTCAGATGCACACTGAATGCTGCTATTATGATGCCACTGCCCTGTTATGAGAAACCAGCCAAACTAACATTAAAAACATTTAAATTATTTGATTTAAATTAGGTGATTTTAGTAAAGTTCAATTTAGTATGTTTGAACATTTTCCTTTGCCACACAGCCCCTTTAAGGGTTTTTGATTGCTATATATTACCTTTTGATAATGGAGCGGCGTCAAGGCCATATTGTAGTTTTTTCGTGTCTCTTCTTCATAAGCCTTGTAAGGATATTGGTGAATCCATAATACATCCCATGCACTTTGTGAGTACAAATCGTATTTTCTTTCATATCCAAGACTGTGAAAAACCCGTAAAGTTCGTCCCAGTAACCAGTAGAATGCTAGAATTCAATTAAAATACATTGTTAATGTTACACATATTAACTAAGCAATTAAGAGTAATACCGACACTCAACCAAATAGATTTCGATGTAAATCTAAAATGATGTAAAAAGTAGTTGTATGTGTTTTAAGTATTCCAAGGTAAAAACCTAATTAGGGTGGTTTTTGAGCTGCGAAGCAAGCTCCACAATCGCCTAGAAACTCTGTTAGTGTGTCCGTCCGTCCGTTCATTACGGTAACTGTCCATTAAAATGATGTATCCATTGATGCTCAGTTTACAGTTGTCCCCGGTAATTATTTCTAATCGGCACGAACACGCTTATTTTCGCTGATTACCAATACAAAAAACTAGCGAGTTGGTGGACGCTGTTTCGGACCTACCACAGTCAAAGTTCCTAATTAATAACCGGGGTATTAATAAAAAATATTAGAACTGTGGAATATTACTGTGATAAAAGCCCCCGGAGAAAACATCAAACGCGTCGTAGCATTTCATACCCGCCATATTGGAAAATTGATTCTATTTTATTTTAGCAACGGTAAACTTTCTGAACAAAACACATACCTGACGATGTTCTTGGATTGTAAGGATCAATTTTATAAGCGAGGGCCCCCAGGCGAAAATCGTCGACAAAGGTTTTTTTTCATGTCTTTTATGGTGTCGTAATGCTGGACGAATGTCAGGCACTTCGACGGCTGCAAACTCGAACTCTACCGATACCACTCGAACGTCATCAACCGACGGACAACAAGTCGACCGCCATACCAGCTCGACTGATAATAACAACTCGACCGTCAAATGCCAACTCGACCGTCGCGTGAAGTACCAACTCGACCGATCGCGTGCCAACTCGACCGTTGTAATGTATTAAAGATATGCAGTTTTTTAATTAAGAATTAGTCGATTCATATATAAATGTCATCTATAGGCCTATAAAATCTCGAATTTAAAAGGGACAGAGAAGATTTTAAGGATACAGATTTTTTTAAAAAATGTGTTGGTGTTTTGGTAAGCTAAAAAGCCGACTCATAGATTTCGATATATATATTTTAGATTACTATTTTAATTACTACACTGGTAGTAATTATAGATAGTAAAGGTTTAATTCCAAGTTAGAGATTAATGTATGTAGGTTCACGGGATGGATTTCCATGATCATGATAGTAGGGGCCTATAGAAATGCAATGGAGACCGGGGTAAGATAGCAACCAGCGATTGTGGGTGTTATAAATATATATAATATATATCTAAATCTTAAATCTTTTTTAAATAATCCACTGTGTGTTGAGTGAGAAAGCTATAAGATTATTATATATATATATATATATATATATATATATATATATATATATATATATAATATAGTATATATAAATATATCACTTAAATGTGTCGGTATACAGCTTGATAGTGCTCAATACCACTCTCAATACCACTGGTATTGAGCACTCTCAAGCTGTATACGACACATTTATCTTGTACAAAGCTCCCGTAACAGGTTGAGCAGCTCTCGTCGTAAGCCAGCTAGATAACCACAGCGATGGAAGCATTTGAAATGACTATTCTGGATAAGACCTGCCTACACCAACGCACAGGGAATACTTGAAACGACTATTTGGAAAAGTGGAAAGCCTTAGTGAGGAGGATAGGATGAAAGCGTTGTTTTTCCTGAAGGAAGCACTGAAGAAAGCGACGTGACACAGACAAAAGCCCCGATGACACTGAGCATGAACACTTTGGATTCAAATCAAGAAAGCTCCGCCTAGAGTAGAAGAAATGGTCGGCAATTTGAACATGAAATGCGAACATGGTTGAGGACATACAGTTCACAAATGTAAGTAACTCAGTTCACTCAAAACTCCAAGCGGACGTGAACAGAATCATGCATCAAACAAGGTACTCGTCAACGCTGATAAAACAAGAAACGTATACGCAATGGATGCCAAGGACTAATAACAATTACTCGTGGACAACATAACGAAAATAAACAAATGGCGGATGATCAGTCAATCAATGAAAATCAATGAAATTCAGAGTCATTCCAGAGAAATTAATCTAAGAAGCGAACAGAATTAAATGAACAAACATAAACCAGCATTTTTGGTGACCATAAAGGACTCTCAAAGAAAACTTCCAGGAAAGAAAAGTGCAGACTTGTGAATCCAACAAAAACTGAAGTAGGGAGAGCTAGCAAACAAATTTCCGGTACATAAAGAAATACGCACAGACTTCGCGTCAACCAATGATGAAGCACACAAGAGGTGTTACTTGTTTTTAACATCTTAAAGAAAAGAGATAATGTCGTTCCTCGTTTTCGATATTGAGGAGTTCTATCCATCAGTATCTGAAAAATTACTCACCGAAGTTTTGACGTGGGCAAAAGATACGCTAAATCTCCAAGCCTAGAAATGGAAACCATAATGCAAGAAAAACATTGTTATATGATACCGAAGGAAAATGCTGGATGAAAAAAGACACAAATAGTACTTTGACGTAAGCCATGGGAGTCCTCGATGGCGCAAAGGTGTGCGAAACTGTATGGCCTTTACATCTCTACAAATAGAAAGAGAGATCAAGGCCTTTAGTATCGGCCTATATAGGGATGATGTGACTGCAGTCCTGAAAAATTTGCTCCGGAAACCAACGGCGAAGAATACGAAAGCACATCACCAGATCTTCAAATCCTTTGGACTAAGAATCACCACCGCACTAATCTCAAATCAGTGACTTCCTGGCATAACCTGAATTTGCAAACTGGCGGAACCTAAACCCTACAGAAACCTAACGACAAACCAGTATATGTGAACGCTCATCACACCCCCATCTATAGTAAGGAACATCCTAAGCAGTGGAAAAAAGGATCTCTGAACTCTCCTCTAACCGAAAGATCTTGAGGAAACATCCAGTGAATACCACAATGCTCAAGGACAGTGGATATAAGGAAAAACGATACAATTCATGACGACAGTGCCAGCAGGATGGAAGCATCAGACAGAACATCACAGACCCAGAAGAGACCGCAAAAAGAATCGCAAAAGAAGAACTATTTGGTTTACCCGCCCATATAGCTGTAATGTAAAATCTAAATGTAGGGAAAAAACATTCCTCCGTCTACTGAACAATCATTTTCCGAAGGGGCAGCAAGCTTCATAAATTTTCAATAAAAACACTGTCAAGGTTTCATATGTTGTTGAAAAATATGGCATCAATAATCAAATCTCACAACACGTCGCATGCCACAAAATGAAGAAGAACATGAAAAAAAGTGCAATTGCCGTAAAAAAGACGCTTGCCCCCCTTGGGAAAATGCTTGTCTAAGTCTGTAGTTTACAAGGCTACTTGTAATACAGCAAATCAGAGCAAACATATTATTGGCCTAACAGGTGGTACTTCAAAGATAGGTATAAGAAATCTATACAAATCATTTCGCAACTGCCAATATGCTAAAGAAACAGAGTTATCTAAACACATATGGCAACTTAAGAAAGAAGGGAAGATATCATTCACTTGGGCATCATCATAAATCAAACTCTCAACACCAGAAAATCTGGTTATGCAATCTTTTTGGATTAAGATTTTAAATATTGAACTGTAAACAGCGCTTAACAAGAAAAGCGAATTGATCGCTACTTGTTAGGCATGGCACAATATCGGCAAACCGATTAGTCGTGTACAGAAAAAATACCTGTGCGTTGTGGTAGTGTCAGTATTAGATCATTACGCCTGATGATACGGCCTAGCGCGTGAAATCGGAGAGTTAGCGAGTGGCTCCTTTGTGGTTAAAAATATTATATATATATATATATATATAATATATATATAATATATATATATAATTCATATCACTTTATTAAGCATTGTACAAAGAGAAAATTTCACAATAAAGGAAGACAGGTAAAAAAACCCAGAACAATTCTCCATGGTGGGGAGGAACGCAGGGAAGATAAAACAGGCGGATAAAAACATTATATTATAGATTATCGAGATGAGAGATAGTACGGAGATAGATATAATAATTATATATATTATTATATATATATATATATATATTATAGCTATATATATAGCTATATAGATATATTAGATTACTATTTAAAAGGTGATTTATTGGTATGAAAGATCTGCACTAATAATGAAATATCCCTAAATAAAAGTACAAGATGGGGTCATGGCCAGTGGAGTATTCCTTGCGAAAAAAAAAACAGATTGATTCCGACAAAGTACACAACTGTACAACAATCATGGAAACTACCATGTTATCCATGTGGTATTTACAACGCCGCATGCAATACCGAAACAGAAGCCAGCGAAAATAAATCCCATACGCGCAATATCACTGTGCAAGTTTGCACAAGCCTCATCCTTGTGAACTATGTGAGCACACAAAGGATAGGAGCGAAGTCGTTTAGAAGTTTTTATTTGCAAAAAAATACCTTTTAAAACCTCAGTGATTTGAGAAAGATGTTAAGGTGGTGTTTTAAGATATCATTTATGAGTAACAAAGGTTTTAGTAGTTGGCCTAAACACTAACAATCCCGAAAACGTGGACATTGAAAAGGGGTCTCATATATTTTATAGTTTTAATCGCAGTCGCCCTGTAACCACTGAACTCTATACAATGGATTGGCTACACAACAGTATTGGTATATTAGATAATGGAACAACGTGGTTCGGGCAATCTTGTCTACCGAACACAATATTACCATTCCAGAGACACCTGTTTAAACCTAATTTGTATCCCCCAATCCAATACGCGCAATCAATGAGCTCACTGAATTGGGGCTTTGATTCCTGTAGTCCTGGTATGTCGCCTGATCCACATTCACATGGGAACAATTTTTGGTATAAATGACTCGGCTCTTAACACCACCTGCTTGGACTCTTTTGGGATACCAATATGGCCATGCGTGCTCAATTAACGAGACCAGGTTTCCAATCTATTGTAATAGAGATCAGTGTATCGAAAACCACTAATGCGCGGTTCAGCATTCTACGTACTTTTCAATGTACCGAGCATTCTCTACTTTTCCAATGTAACCGAGGGCGAGGTGTCCGAGCGGTCTAAGCTCTGAACCGTCAGCAGATCATAAGATCGACCGAGCGACCCTGGGTTTCGAGCCCCGCGAGAGTCGGGTTTGCTTGGTCATACTCAAATAGTTCCTATAAGGTCGGAAATTGGCAATAATTGCGGCCTAGTGTGATTATCGGATTTTCTCCTCGCTCCCCCCATTGCGTAAAATGTTGCAGGTGTATGCAATGGGTGTCCGGCGCGGGTCATGTTCGGAGATATGTAAAGCTGTTGGTCACGTGTATCAGGGAGTAATTCTGACACGTAAAAAGTTGCAGACCTTAATCAAAAAGAGTAGGGGACCATCCCGGTTCCTGTTACCTGCACACATTACGCTAGGTACCAGGGTCCCTTCTAACCCGCACTAGGCAGCGTGGACGGGGAGGCCGAAATCCACATGGAAAACATGTTTGAGCTTTCGTCCAACCGTGGACATAACAAAAAGGCTGATGAGGATGAGTAGCGCTTCTTTGTATGATTAGTTTCCTAATTTTTATTTTAAAAACTATATTTTCTTAGAACCCCAGCTCATTTTATAAAAATTAGGCACAGATGTATGCCATTTTTGATATTGATATATTTTAAAGAACGTTAAATAAAGCTGTGTTTTTTTAATTTCAATGTTAAAAGTTAACGCGATATCCTTTCATACACGCCAGGAACTTGACTAACCACCGATCATCTTTCAATTGGTGTGGAAGACTAATCATGGCTTGTGGCAAAACGATAGCGTAAATAATAAACGTGGCGGCTTCCTTAAATCGTCTACTGCTTCGAAAGTTAAGCGTGAAAATTATGTTTTCTTCGCAAGGAATACTCCAATGACCATGCAAACCATCTGGCACGTCATATTTAGGGATATTTCATTATATATGTGCCGATAGATTCATACCAATAAATCCCTTTAAATTACTACATGTGTAGTAATTATAAATAGAAATCTAAAATGCTTAATTCCAAAGTTAGAGATGAATTTAATGTATGGATCACGGGTATGGATGTTCCATGATCATGATAGTATAGAAATGCAATGAAGACCGCGACCGGGGTCAGTGAGCAACCAGCGATTGGCAAGCACTACAATTACAAAGTATGCAAGCTTCGCCGCCTTGTCGAAGTTTCCTGGACCCTGGTATGTTTAGAGATTAGTGAGAGCAACTATGCGATAGGATAGTTGAAGTTAGTTGAACTATCGCAGAAATGAGCAATTGGAGAGCATACACAGTAATGCATCCGTGGTGTTAACATTTCTCAAATGAAATAAGGGTATTTGTGACAATTTCAAGAATTAATCATGTACATATTTTGAGTACTATCAATAATCTTTGAATTGAGTACATACAATTAATTATTTTGAGTCACAATTATTAACCACACTGATCATTTTGAGTGTTTATACTTTGCAGCTGCTGACATGCGTGGACAGACTTTTCGTCAGTAAATTTCGTAATATTTTATAATCGTCAGTAAAAACATTTTTGTTCAAATCCGTACATTATGTTCGAGTTACGCGGCAAAATTCCAGGGAGCTGTATTTATAAATCGCATATCAATTATACCACATAATTCACTTCATGATTACATTGCTTAACAGTAGCTGAGAATAATATACTGATGAAGAAATACGGGAAAAACCTCCGATTTTATCGAGCGAAAAGGTTAGAAAATAAAGCTTGATGAAAAACCTACTGCCACTACTAAGTTTTATCTGTATGGCCAGGCTAATTAAGATCCACAGTTGAGTTTAGGTTCATTAAACAGAATAGAGCTAGAAATCAACCAGGACCAAAATCTAAACATAAATAATACAATAAGAATAAGGACATGCACGTTCCACCCGTGTACCAAAAACGTCAGCATCGGTAATGGACCCGACGCGACGGTCGAGTTGGCACGCGATCGGTCGAGTTGGTACTTCACGCGACGGTCGAGTTGGCATTAGACGGTCGAGTTGGTTATCCGCCGAGTTGGATGACCGTCGAGGTGGTGTCGGTCGAGTTTGCAATCCGTCGAAGTGACTGGATACCTGCTAAATGACACTCGGTGACAGTGTTTCTTGGCCATCATTTTTGCAACAACTAAAAAAATTCCCGCTATAGGTTATGTCTGCATTTTTTTTAATTTCCAGCCCTGTTTTAAGTTTTGTGTTAGTGATAAATGAATATTACTTGTATGATAGTTTCTTTAATGAAATATTACGTATTCGTTTGTATCTTTTTTAAACACATCTCAGTACAAGATTCAAGTATTAGTTTTAACGCGAAAACGTCAAGTGCCCCATAGCGTGCACGGCCAGATCATGGTCATTATACCTTAGTCAAGCAACGTCGGACCCGTTCAATTCTTGGGAGACCAAGAGAGCACAGATAGGGACAAACTACTTTTTAAGTTTGCCACTAATGCCTAGTCTTTAGTGACATGATTTTGTTTTTCTCTCTTAATATTAGAGATATTAGACCACATTTTCAAAGTATTTCAAAGTCTGTTTGATTTCCATATTGATATTAGATTGATTTTAGAGGAACAGTTTTAGATTGGTTCAAAAGCTATTTAAATAATAGAATGCAATATGTATATTTCAACAATAGCAAATCGAACTTAAGAAAATTAATGTGGTGTGCCCCAAGGCTCGATATTAGGTCCTCTCTTATTTATACTTTATGTTAATGATATTATAAATACTTCGTCTGTTTTAAAATTTGTGTTGTTTGCGGATGACACTACAATCTTGTATTCACATGATAACATTGCTAGTAAAATAAATGTCAATAAATAAGGAAGAAGTAACAAAACTGGTTTAAAGCAAATAAATATCGCGTTAATGCTGGAAAAACTATTTTCATCTAATTAAGTAACGTTTACTGGGAATGTCAAATATGTGGATAAGGAAATTATGGTCGAATTGATCAATACCAAAATTACATAGGGTGAGCTCCACAAAGTTTCTTGGGGTTATGAATAGATGAAACATTACTTGGAAAAACCAATTGGAGGAATTTCAAAAACCGATTGCACGAAACATTGGCGTCCTTAGTAAGCTGAAAAGCCTCTATCCCTGAACGAATTTTGCACTCGTTTATTGTACTATTTACCGTATGTGAACTACAGCATCCTAGTATGGGGTAATACATCATAGTTATATGGATAAAATATTTAAACTTCAGAAATGGCGGTGCGAACTATTTCTAATAGTCACTACAGAAGCCACTTTGCTCCCCGGTTTCCAAAGTTTTAAAATTCTTAAGTTTTGACACGGTATAAACTGTGAAGTGGTGGTAATTCATGTTTTAACATTCTATAAAATCAACTGCCAAAATTGTTTAACTTCCTTTTTTTTCAAAACAAGCTGAATATCATAAATTACTGTACTAAATGCAAACGATTATACTCTTACAAGAAATAAAAAAAATATTCTCGGATCAAACTGTAAGAACTGTCTTTCTGGTCCAATCCTATGGAAATCTTTTGGACAAAATCTAAAAATGTCAAAATCTATAAAACATTTCGAAGCCAATTAAAAATCAGTTTTCTATTCTCCAAGACTACGTTAAAGACATTAGGTTTGGAGGCAAGGGTATTTTGGTTTATTTTTGTATTTATGCCGTAATTTGCTTTTTTGTTTTTGTTTGTAAATGTTGGTTTTTTGCTCGTATCTTGTGTGTAAATCGTGTTTTTGGGGTCTGATCCCTCTGGCCTTCTGCCTTTCTATCACATTCCCCATATCATTTACTCTGTATTTAAATGTTTTTTTAAACATACATGTTACTTGTCTTGCTGTGATGATGTGGAAATACATATGAAATGAATATTGAATGAAAAAGGAACAACACATCTTTTGAATAAAAAAAACTAAAGAACCCATTGAACAGATCAAAATTACAGATTTTTAAATATTTTCATTTTGAAGCTTTTCCTTCCTGACATTTTACCTATGGATAATGCTGTAAATCTGTACCCGAAATATAAATTACACAAAATCAAATCCCGAAGTGACTGTTTGAGTTTTTTTATACGAAAACTTGGTAGAATAGACAAAATATAGACAAAGAAGTAACCATGTGTGAATACTTAAATATAGGACTCCACGAAAGTTTCCTAAATGTGCAAAACGATCAAACATGGGGCAAAATTGAGGAAAATGTGAAAATCCCCTTTTTTCCTGTTTGAAGCAAAATTGCAAATCGGACCTTGAATTTAAAGTCTTCAAGCAGTTATTCTTATACTATCGTCATGAATGATGGATCCAAATTTGGGCAAAATCGGATGTCGAAATCACCTCGGAATTTTACCTGAAACGTCCTGGGACCCACAAAACAGCTGCTCTTTTATGGTGCCATTGACCATGTTGACTCAGGTTTGCGTGGATTTCTACAGTTTAACACAACTCGTCATGTGAGTGCAACAAAGTCGTATCTGCATTTTCATGATTTTACAGGAGAAGCATTTTTGTGTTTCATTCTTTTGTGACTTTTCAAATGAAAATAATTCTTGCATACAACAAAAATGTATTTTTTTAAATATCTTATAAATATTTCATTTCCCACTTAAGTCGACTAATTAAGAAGTATTCGCTAATTAAATGGCGTAACCACACACATGATTTCCTGTGTTGTGCAACAAAGTCGTATCTACCACTTACGACTTTGTTGCACGACACGGGAAATTCAATTGCAACAAAGTCGTATCTGCACCTAATTAGGCCTATTTAGCCTAATAACTCTGCAATAAATTGAGCCTTATACTTGGAATATATGTTAAATTATGCGTATTCATTTACTTTTGTAAATTGATTAAGTATTGAGCGTAATATTGAGTGGAAAAAGGTCGTAACTACATTTTTTGATATGTTTTAAGGTTTTTGTGCCGAAATTAGCATAAATTAGCATAAATTTGATAAAAAAATGAAATTGCTCTTTTCACAAAATATTTTGGAGATTTTTTACTTATAAACCTTTTTAAAAACCCATCGCTTTACAAGAAACAAAATATCGTAACTACACACATGATTTCCTGTGTTGTGCAACAAAGTCGTATCTACCAGTTACGACTTTGTTGCACGACACGGGAAATTCAATTGCAACAAAGTCGTATCTACACCAAAATAGGCCTATTTAGCTTCATAACTCTGCAATAAATTGAGACTGTCACCTGAAATATATATCAAATTAAGCGTAATGAACTACTTTTTCATATTATATAAATAACTCAATTTCACCAAAAATGTCAGTTACGACTTTGTTGCTCTCAAATGACGAACTGTTTGGTGAACTTATGGATTCCCAATCATTACCAAATTAAGCAGCTATTATAAATAATCCTTTTGCTTTTTAAACCTGAAATCAAATTGAAAATAAATGCTGTGGTTTTTGTTTTCCCATTCTTTAACTAACCCTTTTCAACATTGATTGCATGGTATTTCAGGGGAACAAATTGACTCTTGTGACATTCCTATTAATATTATTACTAAGCAACACCCTGCCTGTTAATTTTTGAACTAAAAGAGCAATTTTTTTTACAGTTTCGCTTCTTTTTTCTCTGTACTTGAAGAGTTTAGTAAGGGGAACTCACGTGCACCAACTTCCGTTGTTATAGAATTTCTTTCATTTGTTTTCTTTTTTTTTTTTCACAGGAAAAGTGAAATATGAAGAAATAGGAAAGAGAAAGAAAAGTTTCTTTATTGGGGTTTGAACAAATTGACATGTACTCTTTCATAGAGGAGGGGACTGGGAAGTGACTCTTGCTTTTTTATGAAACAGTCATACTCTCTCTTTAGAAAGAATGGTAGTCCTGAAATGAAATGCAGCAAAATTGTTGCCTAAAATTATGGACGACAAACGCCTGTCTGTTAATTTAGATGTCGGACTGCTCCTGAAACCCAAGAGCCCCACGTTTTTCCATTCCCCAAGATTCGGTACCGTACAGCTCAACGCTGCAATGTGGGTTTTTTGCAGTAGGACAGATGAGCCATTCGTTCGGCAAATTCTTGAAACCGGCTGCTTCAAATATCGTCTTGATTGAGGCAGAAATTTAGAATAATTAATAAAACAGTACTTTCAAGGACTACAAATGTACAAAAGAGATGTCTGTGTGTGCTTATTGGGTTTTAAAAGAGTATAAGAATACAGATTTGCGAAATTAGCGAAAGTAAACTTAGCTATGATGATGCTGATAATGGTATTGTCGGTGTGGATTCCCGTATCCAGGATGTAGTCCCTTCGGGACGTGTTACGGTAATAAAAAAATACCAGTGAATTCTATTCTAACTTTTGATACCAAAGGGATACAGACTTATTGCTTGTGATGTTCCTCTTTCCTTGTGTACAATTTTGGTGTACTGTAGTAATTTTACGAAAGGGATTTTAATCATTTACCCTATTAAATCTTAGGGCTAAATTTTTTATTTATTTTATTTATTTATAATTATCTTTACCCAGGGTATCCCGATTCAGCTGACCGCTGATCTAACACTTGGACCAGCACATCATTGCACATATGATAATATACAAAATTAAAATACACCCAAATACAATAGTTGCACATGAGATAATACACAAAATTAAAATACACCCAAATACAAAATACAATATTTGCACATAATTATGATGATACGCAAAATTAAAAAACGCCCAAACATATTAATTGCACAAAAGATAATAACCAAAATTTAAAACAAAATTCCCAAAGCAATCGTTACGCATATGATAATGCACAAAATCAATTAAATTCACCAAAAAGAGGGAAACAAAGTAGGTTAAAAATAATATAGTGGCCTAAGCATATAGCAAAATAATTATACGAATGTATAATATGTGAATAATATTGTGAATGAATGTAGCACACATACATAAACGACGGTCACACACAATCATATCCACACACACACACACACACACACATACACACGCGTGTACGCACACAAGCATACACACATACATACACAATCACACACACACACGCGCACATACAAACACATACACACACGCACACCTCCCCACACACATACCTGCACACACAAACATTCTCACCCACACGGCAAATAGATTTTCAAGCAAAACATTCCCACAAATATAGGCCCAATCCCACACAACAAAAACATCAAATGATATATCATAAAGTCTCAAGTAAAGAAGGGAAAAACAGGTATTTAGCCATTAAACAATAAAAATACACAAGGCTAAAACATTAAAATCAAAATCATTAAATATGATGTTTTGCTTGGATGTTATGAGTAATTGCAGTTATGAGTAATTATGAATTATGAATAATTTACCAGAACACATATCTTCAATAACAGAACCGGACCAATTTAAATCAGCTGTGTCAAATTACTTCAAGAGCCAATCAAGCCAAGACTAAGTTCGTCATCAATCATTGCGCACACCATTTCCTGCACGGTTTGTCCCACCAAGGGATGTTGTGCAGTCATGCCGATGCAGAATAAAAGAACAATAGCGAAAATGTGCCCATTTGGTCGACCAAATAATTTGAACTCCCACAACCTCACATGATATTGTTCATTCGCAGCTTCCGGGACATTCTCAGGGGATTGTAAATTAGGGGATGAACAACGCACGGCATTGGTAAGGGTATCAAATACATGGACAATAAAAAAAAAAATAGGGTTATTACCTTTTTTAGGGTGTGATATTCGGAATACTCGTGAAGTTTAAACATTAAAAGGCTGTAAATTGGTGGAATTTCTTACCCACGTGTCTAAACACTTTTAGAGCAGGATCAAATAAACATAGGGCCTTATGTAAGGACTTTCGATTTCATCCCCGCTACGAAAAAGGTTAATATAATTGGATTTTAAGGTCACTGCTGGGTAGTTGTGTGGTATGGTCACGAAAATGTTTTTTTTGTATGGTAATTTAATATTATTTGGAAAATTGCAGGTTTATTTAATTTCCTAAAATTTGTGAAGCAATCACCCTCTGCTATTGATCCTTGAAGTTTTGCTGCTGCCCTTGTTGTTGTGCTTAGTCAAGTATACACATGTTCATAGTTCCATCTTTTTTGCCCTCACGTTTCCTGGTGATTGGAGAATGTTGTTTTGCCTTTGTGTTGATTGTGTGTTGATTGGAATGTGAATTCCAGCTTGGCATGGTGTGGGAGTATGTGAGCTGGGATGTTAAGAGATGGATGATAGCTGAAGGTGTGGAGTGAATCTGTGGGTGCGGTGTGGAAGTAAAGAATGTAAGCTGTATGTTCGTTGGTTTCAATGTTTTGGTTAATTATTATTTTTCAAAAGACCTTGACAGGGGCTTATGTTATTAAGGTATTGGTAAGGTATTTTAGTTTAGGGAGGGAAATTAAGTAGAGTAATATTTTTGTATCTGATATAGTTGATTTTGATTCCATATGAATGAAAAATTTGAAGGAGTCCTTCGTGGACTTATGTGAAAGATTGAAAGCTTTCACACTTTTGCATAGTTAGTCTAGGCCCAATTTTCTTATAAACTACTTTTCCTCTGTTTCGTCATTTGGTCTCAAAGGAATTTTTGTCAGTTAAAAGTTTACGAACTACACGCGAAAGACGACAACTATGTGTTATGGTAGTCTCTGCGTTAAAACCTTAGGTCAAAATAATTTTCGCTTCCAAATTTCCTCTGTGTCGCTCATTTGGTTAAGGTTACTTTGGGTCAAGGTTACGAAACTACACGCGAAGCGGCACTCTGGGTTATGGTATTCTCTGCGTAAACCCTTAGGTCAAAATAATTTTCCACGTTCAAATGTTCTTGAGTAAATATTGCGGTTGCTTTTTCACCCTCGGGAGACTGATATAAAGTCTTTGGTGAATATAGCTGCGTTAAGTTTCATTTCATAAAATGTCATTTTCTCAATGGAAATTTACAGGATTGGTAATATTGACATGTCCGATATTTTCGGAGGGATTTGCTGTGCACAAGTACACACTAGAATTGAGGTGGCATTTGGTGCGTTCTAGAATTGGTCATGGTGTCATGAGTAATGACCAAGTCGTTAGTATGTTTCACGTATTCGTATTTGTTTTCCAAGCATTTGAGGGGCTTGCGCGCCCCCCCCGATGTTAATAGAAACCCACTCTACGGATATTTGCTATTCGATTTGTCGCATAGAAGGTGGCGTCTTGGGTGGCTGGGGTATTGTAAATAAAGCCCCGCCCAATTCTAACCATGATTTGTAATTTTGCGTTTGTGCAAATTGTGTGGATAACTTTTGATGCGCATATGAGTGTATCGATGAATCGAGTGCGTTGATTAAGCGATTTGTGTGTAGGCTGGGAGATTTTGAGGTCGATCCGTCCTTTATTGTAATTTGTTTAGGATTTAGTAAGCCTTGGTCAAGTGTTTCTTTTTGGGGGTTAAATCTAATTAGAGAGATTGCGAGTCTGATTCGATAGTGAGATGTGGGAACGAGTGAGTATGCGTCAATGATTGTAATGTATGGGTGTGAATTTCGTGGCCGGCATTGTAATTTGTCCGTGGACTGTGGTTGTAATTTATTTTGGAACGTTCTTTTTTGTGTGGAAAATGAATTATTGAAGAATGAACAAGAAATGAGATTTCTTTTCAGCGGCCATTGATTTTTATCGTCACCGGCAATGTTAATTATTTTGCCAGTGGATTGGTCACATGATTGCTGGAGAGATTTAAATCATTTTTATTCCTGCTAATGTGCAAATTTTACAAAGCAATCGTATTTCCTCATTAAAAATTTTGTCAAATGGAATTCATTGTTACCGAATTAATTATCCAATGTGTTTTATTGTGTCTAAGATTATTGCCTCTTGGTTTTCTTGAATTAAGAACAAATTTTGGTTCATTATGCAAAATTGGTTGCAATTATCCGTACTTTGGTCTGCCATGTTTTGAGTGCCTCTGGTTTCGGTCACGCTACCCATACCACGGCCAGGGAATTGAATAACTTCGCCATAAGTATTGCCCCGCGCGCGGAGCGCGCGGGGGCTTAGATGTGAAACTTGGCAGACATGGAGTTTTGCTGTATTTGACGCATGGAAGAGCCTTGGTCATAACAATTTTCATAGCAATTGAAAATGATGAACATGCCTAAAATTACTTAATGGTTGTGATAACATGACCTAAATATTTATGCAAACACAGATAGTTTTTGGTAAGTTAAATGATGATACAGTGTGAGATAGATTATATTTTCAGTGTTTTTTTACAAATTTATATGGGATCTGTACAAGGTTCTATTTCCTTGTGTTTAAGTGGGGTCAATATTAGGCCAGTTGGGCGAACTGCCAACAGTGCCCGGTTAATACTCTGTCTACTCAGGTACTTTATCATTGCATATTCAGAAATATTGACAATTTCTTGGCAGCTGACATCAGTTATGAGGGTCGGCTATTGAGTGAACTTGAATCAACACTTACGATACCAATATTTATACCATATTCAGTTTTCAGTAAAAGTCACATACACATGTGCACAAGTAATTTTTTGTTGGAAACTGATGTTATTTATCTCTCAATTCTTGGCTATTTTTGGATGTTTTTAATAATTCTGCCATTGCGCGGGGCATACATTGGTGCCCAGCACCAAAATGTTTCTTGTTCTTTTAGTCTTCAATTTAAAACCCCTGGTCCGTGACAGTATAACTTTTCAATTGGGGCCAGGTTAAAGTAACACAGGGTCAAACAATTAAAATGTCCCAATCTTGTTGAAAAATATTCCATATTGCCCGTCTAGTTAAAAGAATCCAAAATGTGTGTTTTTTTTTTCCACAGATGAAAAAAAATCACAAATCACATATACATGATGATAGACATAAAACAATTCAGCAGCACAGGTGGAAATAACAATAGATTTATACTCCTAAATTACCCATTTTTTGTTAAACTTGGGAAGTGTATGGTCTTTGTTTATAAAAATATATTTCTCAAAAATAATATCTTTGAATCTCTTTTTTAAAGAGCTCAAAGTTAGGATGTCTTTCACTCATCTTCATTTTATAGATATGAAAGCGACAAAGCAAGAAAATTAAATTGAGAGCAGTCAATTTAACATTTCTCACCCCAAACATACATAATTCGTTATCAATAACTAAAGTCACATTATAGACATCTTTTAGCCATTCAACAACACTGGTCCACAATGTAATTGTAAAGTTAAACTTACAAAAAATGTGAATGAGTGTTTCTTCTTCCCCATTACAAATATTACACAGGTTAGAATCTTTTCTACCTATTTTAAAAAGAAAGGAGTTGACACCCAAAATTCTATGAATGATTCTATCCTGAAACCATTGAAGTTTAGTATCCATTGTACCGCACATTTGAAAGGAATACAGTAAATATTCATCCAAATATTTGAGTCATAATGTATGCCCAACTTGATATTCCACAATATCAACAAACTTTCTAACAATTTTTTTTCACACCAACAAGCGAATCATAAATTCTCCCCGGTCTTATTTTAATTTTTAAGATAAACTAAAACATTAAATTAAAGTTTTGTGGCAGAAATAATCAAACTTCAGCAAGATGATGGTGGAAAGAATATTAAATGGATCTCACTATGCCACCGTATTCAATGAAGTTAGTACGGACCATAAATTTAACCTTCAAATCTGCTAAGGAGAGAAATTTACCATTATCAAATATGTGTAGTTAGTACTACTTACAAAAACCAACGGGTAAACCGTTTCATTTCGTTATCGAAGTTTCATAATAAGCCCTCTTAAACCAGAAGATACACCAATCCAACATAAATATCGTTTAATAACGTACCTTTTCATCAATCATTAGTAATACAGACGGCCAACAGTCTCTTACACAAGTGTTAATACAGGCACATTTTCTTGATTCCACAAAATAAAAGCAGTTGTAATTGCAAGGGCAAGTAGTTGAATGACGATCACCAACCGTATTCTTCTTACATATTTCCCAGCCAATATCTTCCTAGCCATCTGTACGTATCGCATACATCAATATTACTTAGAAAGCTTTAGGACTACTATTAATTATGTAGCAGTAGTTTTGAAGTTCATGAAAGCAATTAGTAAAATATATGACGCTGCAATAGTAAAGGAATCAGTCAAAATGTTGCGCAGAGCGTCACACAGATCACAATTGATAACGGCCTTGAGCGCGTGACCTGGGCTCCCGCTCAAGCTAAATTAACTAAGTAAGTCACCCGTGAAAGCCTATTATTTTTGTCGCAATTTCAATTTACCATATTTGAAAACACGGTTTAACCAAACTACAAATGGGTTGTATCGATTGCCCTCGTCATTAACTTTAAAGCAACTAGTGTTTAAAGAGTAAATACAAACAAGAATAGTCTTTAAAAAAGACAAGCATCGCTGAGCTAGTGTTTGACAGGGGCCAACCTAACAGCAACAGCGAATTCAAAATCTAAGGAAAAAATTGTATAGCAAATCTTGTATTTTTATTGACCTCCTGGTAAGATAACAATAGTCATATAGCTCGGAATTTGACTAATGAAATGTCTTTCAATTGTATGCAAGTCTTGCAAACACCGTGGAACAATTCCAGCATCCATTATTATTTGTTATTGCAGTATGTGGCATTTTGCCTTTGGATACCGAGTTGAAACATTTGTTACAGACATTTATATATGCATTATTTTTGTGATTATATTCAAGAAAATTGCGTACTTGTTCTTCAAACAAACAAAAAAACGTGACAAATTGACAATAGGTTTAATGAGTACGACGTATGATGATGTTCATAACTTTGATGATCTTTAGAGAGAGATGAAATAGCAACAGCTAATACAAGTATAGAGCTGGTATTTTTCATCTGCACTGGCAATATAAGATAATTTTGCACACATAGGCCTAGAATTGCATTTTGTATAATGTATGATTATTACATGTACTTTTTGTTAATTAAAATCAACACTCTTAAGATATCTCTTCAGATATTTTGGAAATGAATTTTTCATTGCTGTCTGGTTTAACACTGATATCACAATTGGGGTCATTTTGTAATTTAGATTAGTATAACAACTAAGAAAGTGAATGACTACATCACTTTGTGTTGGAAAAAAAATGAGACTCCTTGTCGCATTTAACAATTTGCATTAATTATGTGTATGAATGTTTATAGTCGTGTCCACACGTGTAGTTATTACCGGTATTAACTAAGTCCGATGGAATTAAAAAAACAAATCCACTAATTCCCTCACGCCTATTGTACCCTATTGTAATCGTCTCCACATGCGGTCGGACATAAGTCACTTAATACCGGACCTAAATTGATCGGTTTTAGTGTTTGATATAAATTTGCCGTGTGAACGCATATCGGGTTTAACTCTATCGGACCTAACTAGGCTTAAGTCCGACGATTTAATGCCGAAGAAGAGCAGGGTTAAGTCCGGTCGTAACTTTACGATCGGTATTAGTAAAGTACGTGTGGACATGCACGACCGTACGCTCTGTCGGACTTAACTGTGACCAGTGTTAACAAAAACAACAAGTAAACACCTGTTCTACTGGCGTTACACCGTTGGTTCCCGAAGCCGGTTGGTCCCGGTAATTAGTTATCAATGGCTTAATCACCAGATTAACTACATGAGTGGTTTTGCCCCGCTGTCAATCAACTTCCGTTATCTTTGCCAATGTCGTGTCCACAATGTGTCTGTTATTTACTTTGTTTTAGAAGTGCTTATATTTAGAAGCTTGTTTAAATCAAGCCTATATAATTTTGCTTGTATTAATATAGGTCTGTGTCCACTTGTGTCCACATTGTAGTTGTTTTTCTTTTAAATTCTTTTAAATGTTTTTCGCATTTTAATTTTACTTCAGTCTTTTTTTAATCTTTTTATAATTTTAATATAAAAAGAAAACAAGCAAAACTCAATAGAACTCAATGAGCTGAGGCTAGAAAATGCACTAAGTCCAAAAAGATGCGATGACGGCATCGTACCAACACTCATATGGACACGAAATCGCTGGCTTCCCTCGTGGCTTGCCATCCCCTGCAGCTCGTGGGAATGGTGCGCCGGAGGCCCCGGGTTCGAATCCCGCCACGGGCCACCAATCTTCATTAGCTTCTACCCCTTTACCCCTTCCCTTCCTCTCTGGAGATAGGTTAGAAACAAAAATACGGTTAGGATTAGACTAGAACAAAACTTCTCGTTATAGTAATTATTAAATCATGACAACCAGAAGATTCATCACTTACGTGGAGCAACCGACGTTGCATCTGTGTTGTGACGGAGTACATTTCAATCTTCGATGTTAAATGACGTCACATGGTGTTGTGAGTGACGTCATCTTGCGTGCAAGAGTTGTTATGGTTTGGTCCCAGGCGTGAGATAAGTTGTTCCGTGTTCCGAATATCGAAGATTGAGGTCTACCCAGCTGAAGGCTGAAGGGTGATGGTATCACCCACAACGTCGGTTGCTCCATGTAAGTGATGAATGTTATGGTTGCCATGACTTAATTCATTACTTATTTATACACCCAGATGAATGAGAGTATACACGAACTTAAAACTTATCGTTGTTTAAAAGCTTTTCAAAGCAGCATGGAGGTCGTCTCTGATTTCAAATAAACAAGACTTGCATCGAAATTGAAATCAATCTTTGGACATGACATTGTACCTTGAGGTAATAAAATCAACCTCTCAGAGATCTATTCAAATTTTGGAAATGATTTTCTTGTGTCTGGTTTAAACACTGATATACAATTGGGGTCATTTTGTAATTCAGATGTTATAACAACTAAGAAAGTGATTGACTACATCACTTTGTGTTGGAAAAAAAATGAGGACTCCTTGTCGCATTTAACAATTTGCATTAATTAGGTGTAGAATGTTGATAGTCGTGTCCACCCCTGTAGTTATTACCGGTATTAACTAGTCCGAGGAATTAAACAAAAACAATACCACTAATTCCCTCACGCCTAGTGTACCCTATTGTAATCGTCTTCACATGCGGTCGGACATAGTCACTTAATTACCGGACCTAATTGATCGGTTTTAGTGTTTGATATCAATTTGCCGTGTGAACGCATATCGGGTTTAACTCTATCGGACCTAAACTAGCTTTAAGTCCGACGATTAATGCGAAGAAGAGCAGGGTTACGTCGTCGTAACTTACGATCGGTATAGTTAAAGTACGTGTGGCATGCCACGACCGTACGCTCTGTCGGACTTAACTCTGACCAGTGTTAACAAAAAACAACCAAGTAAACACCTGGTCTACTGGCGTTACACCGTGGTTCCCGAAGCCGGTTGGTCCTGGTAATTAGTTATCAATGGCTTAATCACCAGATAACTCATGAGGAGTTTCCGCCGCTGTCCATCAACTTCCGTTATCTGCCAATGTCGTGTCCACAATGTGTCTGTTATTTACTTTGTTTTAGAAGGGCTGATATTTAAAGTGTTTTAAATTCAAGCCTATATTAATTTGCTTGTATTAATATAGAGTTTGTGCCACTTGTGTCCCACATGTAGTGTTTTCTTTTAAATGCGTTAAAGGTTTTCGCATTTTATTTATTCAGTCTGTTTTTAATCTTGTTAAATTTAATATAAAAGAAAACAAGCAAAACTCAATAGAACTCAATGAGCTTGAGGCTAGGAAAATGCACTAAGTCACAAAAATATGCGATGGACGGCATCGTACCCAACACTCATATGGCACGAAATCGCTGGCTCCATTGTGGCTTGCCTCCCCTGCCAGCTCGTGGGAATGTTCGCCGGAGGACCGGGTTACGATCCCGCCACGGGCCACCACTCTTCTTAGTCTACCCTTACCCCTCCCTTTCCCTCTGGAGTAGGTTAGAACAAAAAAATCGGGTTAGGATTAGACTAGAACAAAACTTCTCGTTAAGTAATTATTAAATCATGACAACCAGAAGATCATCACTTACGTGCGCAACCGACGCACAGTGGGCCAGAATTGAATCAACAGCTGGCCAAAATATTGTTGAAATTAAAAGGTTGATTGGTCAATTTAAGGTATATTAGGGGGGTTGTTGACACGCTGAGTTCAATGGAAAGTATTTTTCAAATTTGTTTTCATGACGTCATGAATATGCTGTTTTCTGATTGGTCATTGACAATATGCATTGTAAGGTATTTTGAAGTCCGAAGTGCATCTCCAGACCCCGTCCCTGGGCGCCCGAACTGACTTGACGTGTCTATGCCCCCGTCACGCGGACAGTTCGGGCACTAATCCCGGTCGTACCAACCGGAAACCGCGTGGCGATAGCCAGCCGAATGCCTGGCTGTCCCTACGACTACGGCATGAGCCCGACGATAGTATAGAGAGCAGAGCTATTGCCGGCCAATACAGCTGCGTGAGCCGGTAAAACCCCCCCCTTTTAATTTTACATATATGGCCGGTTCTGGGACATGATAAATTTGAAGGTAAGGTTTTTAGAATATATATGACGTCATTAAAAATTACTGTTTCTGATTGGTCATTGATAATATGCATTGTAATCCATATAAAATTAACCACATAATCATGACTATTTAAACATTAGGGGGTTGTCTTGGTCATGAGAAATTTGATGGTACTATTTAGAAATATATATGACGTCATCAGAAAAATGTCTCTGATTGTCATGATAATATGCATTGTTTGTTAATCCATTAAAATAGCCCATAAAACAATGACATTTATAACTTATGGGGTTCTTGGACATGCGAAATTTGATGGTAATATCTAGAAATATGTTGACGTCATAAAATACTGTTTTCTGATTGGTCATTGAAATATGCATTGTACTCCATAAAAGACCCATAAAAAAATGAATATTTTAGGCATATAGGGTTTGGACATGAGAAAAATTTGATGGTAATATTTAGAAATATAGTATGACGTCATCAAAAATGTCTTCTGATTGGTCACAGTATGTATTGTAATCCCATAAAAAGGGCCCATAAAACAATGACTATTTTAGCATATAGGGGGGTTCTTGGACATGAGAAGTTTGAAGTATACGCGTGAACTTCATTTAGCAAGTATAAATACCAAAATACATTCCAAATTTACTGTAAACTTTAAAAATAATGACATTACTAAAAATTCCATGTAAACATACTTAAAAAGTCCATTAAAACATTTGAAACTATCGAAAAATACGAGTTTAAGGACATTAAACTGTAGTATTTTGAAAAGACCCTTAAATCACTAAATGGCATTTTTGCCCACTTTCAAAATCACGGAGCGGGCCTCTCTCCCTTGTGTTTAGTAGTAGGAAATATAGTAGAGTAAAGGTAGCACATGACCCCAAAAAAAATGGCAACAGAAAGGTTTTTTGGCAATTTTCTGGTAGTTTTAAGGTCAGCTTAACAATAATCAAAAGTTGCACAAAATCGAAGTCCCAGCAGACAGAAAGGTTCAAAACTATGACATAAACAAATGGCCGCCATCCGCCATTTTGAAAAAACATTAAATCCTCATATCTTGGCAATAAATGAGCTAAAAGGACAAAACAAGAGGTCTTTTCCTACTAATTCTCGCATAACAAATCCATTAAAATTAGTTTTATGAAGGTTAAAAATCTAATATGACCTCTAAATCCAATATGCGCGCCAATCCGCCTGTTGGGAAAGTAAAATTATGTATCTCTGGGTACCAGATGGGCCAAAAGGACAAAACAAAAATGTCATTTCTACAATTCTAGCATTACAAATCCATTAAAATGGGTTGTCATGAGTGAGATATCATCTTGACCTCTAAATCAATATCGCGCATGGCTCGCCAGCCACCATGTTTTAAAAGTACAAATTCTTTTATTTCTGGTGACTCACATGGGCCAAAATACAAATATGGTGTTATTTTTTATTATTGTAGCACTACAGAAATACATTAATATGGTTGTTGTAAA
>JAMKCH010026383.1:0-19957 GCA_023653785.1 Ophioderma brevispina
CATATACAATTTTGACACCAATGTTTTTTCAATACAGAATTTCATGGAGAATCTGAAAATCATGGGTGTCATTTTTTAAAATGTGTTCTTGGGTGTTTTATAAGGGGGCAAATTTTGTACAGGGGTAAACAATAAAAGTATCTAAATTGTTTTAAAATTTATACCAGTCTGTTCGGCGGCTCATAAGGTTTCTAAAAAGGTACAGTTTGCCATATTTACGACCTATTGTTTTAGTACAATAGGCTCAAGAAAGTTCAAGGTCATTATTTATAGAATGGTCCGATTTTGTTGAAACTGGTTTTAAATTTATTGGGTCATACTAAATAAGAAAATGTATATAGATTCTGTGTTTCACCTTTCAAAGTGAGACTTTTAGAGATATGACTAATGGTCTCCCATAGACCCTGTGGACCACGGCCATATTTGCCCTCTTAATTATTATCAAAACGTCATTGACAATGCGACCTTTATATTTTCGGCTTCTGTACAGTAAGACGAACAATTTGGCACCATTTTTAGAACAAACCGATGGATCTGAAATTTTACCCCCAGTGTGGCCTTGAACGCGTTATACCTTGTAACTCTTGTACTATAACTCTCAGGTAGGGCAAACTATACCTTTCTGTAATCCTTGAAAGGTACTGAACATGGTGGTATACTTTAAAACACATTTTGCCCCCTTTTATATTTTGCCCCCTGTATAAACCAGTGTAAATTTTGCCCCCTAGAATTCATCCAAGAACACTTTTTAAAAAATGACACCCATGATTTTTGGAATCCTCATACAATTTCGATTTAGAAAAACCTTGGTTGCAAAATTGTATATGAAATTTTCACAAAAATACAGTTCCACATGTACTAGTACTGTAGAATCTTGGGCCGTAGCAGTGGCTTTGTTTTCATAATTATGTGAATCAATTCCATCTGTTGTGACCTGTGGGCACCTACAAAGGCATACCTTGCCCCTCAATAATTACAATTATGGTACCATATAATTCTTGTTATTGGATGGATTCTTGATTGGTAGTCTGTACTTACCAACTACACTGAGGCACATTTACCGTGCTATAAAGTGCCAGATGTCTGTGTGTGTTAGCTTAATTTTGATTGAACTAGGCATATATGCACTTGGGAGAACGTTGCATGTAGCTTCACAATATTTGTATGATTAACTTTTCCCCATTTATTTTAAAATTGGCCAAAATCTTCTTGGGGGTACATGGAGATGATTTTGATCCAACACGCTAACATCACCTACTTCAAGGGTTAGGCCTAAAGCTTCATAATCAGAATATTCCGTCTAAGGCTAATCCGAATTTTCACATTTTTAGGGACACCTGTTATTTGAAATCTCACGTTGCACCTTCAATGAATAAATAAGTTACATATTTTGGTTCTGCACAAAGTTGTTACGTCAAAGTTTGCCCAGCAACCTTTCTATGACTCTTGTTCGTTTTTTCCTTTTCGAATAAATGATGAAAAATACGGTCAAAGTTAGTTGAACACGCACTCTAGAAGTTCACGATTTATTTTTTTGTGAATGAGGGTAAGTATTTAAAAAAAATACTTAGTCTCAATCGTAAAGGTGATCACACCAGGAATCTTTTCAACTGCGAGACAATATAACAATGGCCCTGCACTAACAGATGAAAAGGAATCTGAAGTGTTTTTTCCACCGCATACCGGGCCGATTGTATATCTTTAGCTCCATAGTTTGCTGAAGTCTATGCGTATCCATTGGTCACTGATATTGGGGAACGGCAATTGAGGTGACATTTTCTCATTTGCAAGAAAATGTGCCAGTTTTATTTGCGGAACAGACGATTATATGATTTTAATAACTTATTATGAATTTACACTTGGTTTGCCCTAGCACCCTGATGCGGACTTCAAATCAACAGCATAGAAGGACATGCCCTATAGTCTATACAACTAACCTAATGTATTTAATATATGGACAAGAAATGCTCTTTTAAAATGCAGTACTTGCACTCAGAGTTTAGAAAAATAATAAATCTAAGTATTTACTAGTCCAATGTGGCAGTCATCGTCAGCGTCGTCGTTTGTGCCCGCACCCCTCCTCCAACTTTAATGGCCCTTGCATTAAATTACTGTAGTAGGTAACACTGCATCTGGTGTGAGATACAGATCTGTAGGTCAAAGGCCAAAGGTCATATCAAAGAACATGTATTTTCATGTTTTCCGATCTTAATCTCGTTGTTGCTATGTAAAATTCTCTTTTAACCTCCACACAGCCCTTCCAACAAGTTCATGCCCTGCTTACTCTTGAGCATATTTACCGATTAACTTCATACTCGGTCAAAAGACCCCTATATGATGACCTCTGATCCTGATAGGTCTATGCCCGAACGGCCACATTTTAATTGTTAGCCTCCACTGCATAGAGTGTATTTTTACTGGGTGCCAATTCTCATAAATTTGTCTTTGGAAGAATTGCCTTCCTTTATTGATATTGGGGTTTGTATCATTGTATTTGTAGAACATTGAGGCTGCATCCTGGCTGCATATGGGCGCTCTTTATGCAGGCGCGGATCTAGGGAGGGTGCGGAGGGAGCGCGCGCCTCCCGGTAATTCTGCAAAATCTTGCAAAATCAGCCAAATTTTGAACTATTTTGGACAAGTTTCAGCCTTTCAGCCCCCTTGTAATTTTGACGTTTTTCAAATCCTGGATCCGCCCCTGTTATGAATTCTTTGTTGTTGTTGTTGTTGTTTTTGTTGTTGTTGCTGTTGTTGTTCTAATTAATATTATCATTATTATCATTTCGTAATATATGATATTAATGATAGATTTTGCTTAACTTATCTCAGTGCTTGACGACGGTGACGCAAGTGGTCACGCCGGAGAAACCGATGGCGATTCTGTTGTTGTTAAGAACGGTGTTACTGGCGCTGGTGATCTAGTGGGCGAAATCAACGATGGCTCTGTGTCAGATGTTATGTCATCTGCCGGAAAGACATTTACACTCCAGTATATTGAGACATCGGGGAAAATTACTCTGGTTGACCAGAGTGACCCACAAAACAAAGAGTATGTGGCAACCGATGATGAGGCATCAAAAGTAGATGTAAGTCATCTATTTATTGCGACTGGAAATGGCTATGCAGGGTCTTGGACAGTGTGCGGCTTGGGTGAGTTAACCCTATTGGTACAAAGGGACGTATCTTGTATTCATGCATAATTGAAGCGAACAGTGAGCTCGAGCTTTTTTGCGCAAGACATTTAAATTATAGTAGAATACTAGATTCTATCACCATTTTGATATTTGGACTAGTACCAAAAGTGTTTGGACCTAGATCCTTATTTCCAAATGGACAAAATATGTTACAACTGTAATCAATGCACTGTACCGACTGTTCAACAGTACTGGCCTTGGGCAAATATTGATTTTGTGTAGTCCCTTTGTTGCTCTTTCAATATGTTCACATAAATGAGAGCTAGTCCGGAGATCTTTGGAATCTAGTATATAGTCAGGTAGCCATGGTCCAACTTATGGCCTGACCGTAAAATTGAGTATGGACACAATTTTTCTGCTGAAAATGATAGATAAGGGTGTGTAGAATAAGAATCTGCCGGGTGCCACCTGGGCATCCTTGAGCATTTTGAGAAATCCAAGATGGCGTCGCCATAAATGATAATTATCTATTCAACCCTATATTATCAAACTATGGAGTTACTAGATATACTATAGGACCCAATGAACAAATGCATGGCACTTGTAACATTGAGTCATACTCCAAATTCAAAATGGAAGCCAAATCTAATAATTTTAAAATATGCAATATAACAGCAAATACCTGCGATAAAAAATAAACACGAAGTACTTAGATTATGTTGTTAGAAACAATAAATGTATTTCTGATTTTTTTAAAGTTGTAACATGACGTCAATCAATATGGCAGCCAAAAACGTGAATATCTTCAAAAGATACTTGACACAAATGTCTAAATATTACCTTCAAGTATAAATTATTGTGTCAATGAAACAATTAGAAATGTACCTATGATCATAACCAAGTGATACCAGGTAATCCGGATAAATAAAAATGGGTCAAATTATAAATTGAGTGCAATATATGTGAAAAAATGTAATTCCTATGGTATTTTGAAGGCTGTAATACGTATAAATTTGTGCAAAGTATTTTTGAAGATGTTCACGTTTTGGCTGCCATATTGATTGACGTCATGTATCAGAAATACATTTAATTGTGTCTAGCAACATAACCTAAGTACTTCTCGTCTATTTTTATCGCAGGTATTTGCTGTTATATGGCGTATTTTAAAATTATTGGATTTGGCTTCCATTTTGAATTTGAAGTATGACTTAATGTTAAAAGTGCCATACACTTGTTCATTGGATCCTATAGTATAACTAGTAACTCCATAGTTTGATAATATAGGGTTGAATAGATAATTATCATTTATGGCGACGCCATCTTGGATTTCTCAAAATGCTCAAGGATGCCCAGGTGGCACCCGGCAGATAAAAAAAAAAAAAAAAAAAATGCTGAAAATGATAGATAAGGGTGTGTAGAATAAGAATCTGCCGGGTGCCACCTGGGCATCCTTGAGCATTTTGAGAAATCCAAGATGGCGTCGCCATAAATGATAATTATCTATTCAACCCTATAATATCAAACTATGGAGTTACTAGATATACTATAGGACCCAATGAACAAATGCATGGCACTTGTAACATTGAGTCATACTCCAAATTCAAAATGGAAGCCAAATCTAATAATTTTAAAATATGCAATATAACAGCAAATACCTGCGATAAAAAATAAACACGAAGTACTTAGATTATGTTGTTAGAAACAATAAATGTATTTCTGATACTTTTAAAGTTGTAACATGACGTCAATCAATATGGCAGCCAAAAACGTGAATATCTTCAAAAGATACTTGACACAAATGTCTAAATATTACCTTCAAGTATAAATTATTGTGTCAATGAAACAATTAGAAATGTACCTATGATCATAACCAAGTGATACCAGGTAATCCGGATAAATAAAAATGGGTCAAATTATAAATTGAGTGCAATATATGTGAAAAAATGGTATTTTGACAACTTTGCACCATATTAGTTTTATTTCGATTTTGGCGCATTTAAAACAAATTGAAATGTATGTTGTACATTGGTTAGGATCAAAGGTACATTTCTAATGTCATTGACACATTGATTTCGATTTGAAGGCTGTAATACGTATAAATTTGTGCAAAGTATTTTTTTGAAGATGTTCACGTTTTGGCTGCCATATTGATTGACGTCATGTATCAGAAATACATTTAATTGTGTCTAGCAACATAACCTAAGTACTTCTCGTCTATTTTTATCGCAGGTATTTGCTGTTATATGGCGTATTTTAAAATTATTGGATTTGGCTTCCATTTTGAATTTGAAGTATGACTTAATGTTAAAAGTGCCATACACTTGTTCATTGGATCCTATAGTATAACTAGTAACTCCATAGTTTGATAATATAGGGTTGAATAGATAATTATCATTTATGGCGACGCCATCTTGGATTTCTCAAAATGCTCAAGGATGCCCAGGTGGCACCCGGCAGATTCATTTCAAAACACTATATTAAACAAAATCCAGCCGGGTTGTCATGATATTTTTTTCTCTGCTTTTTTCCCTCAGTTTTTCTAACAGCAATCAAGATGACTTAAAAAAGCAACACCAATTCTTTTTAATTAGTTGTAATTTTATATTTTTGTTTATGAATTTGCAGAACCAAGAAAGCTTCCAACTATAGGAGCCGATGCCTCTGGATTTCAAACTGGTTATTATCCTGGCAGGGCTATCGACGGAAATCGAGATCCAGACTATCTTCAAGGAGGTTGTTTTGTATCAAGTAAGATAAAATTCAAAACCCCACTTGATATAAATGGTTGATTGGGTAGATTGCTGAGATTAATTCGGAAATGCTATATTCTTACAAAACTTAGAGATAGAGAGAACAATGTTTTTCTATATTTGAACTTCTACCCCTTGAACTGTGTTTTTCAGCGTCGAAATTACTATACGTTTAATCTTAAGGCCAGGAGGCTATATCGAGGATTGACAAAAAGGTGTAACGAGTGCTTTTCCATATCGGCGTGGATCCCGGATTACCAAAATAATAATTAGAAGAATAAATTAATATTCACCCTATAATATGTACACGTGTATATTTTGCCTGTTTTAAATCCAGGACCATTTCCCCAATTGTACTAGCTTATACAAGCTCAATTATTATTAATATTACATTTTAATGCAATTCACATGTTCTTTTGTATTTTTGTATTTTCATATTATTAATAGAGTTTAATTTGGTAAATGTTCGTACATCACTGTATGTTTGTAACCTTTGAATTCAAGCAGTGGCGTAACCAGCGGGGGGGGGGGGGGGGGGGGGGCAGATTGCCCCCCCCCCGGACAACTAAAATGGGGACGGAGAAGCTAAAAAATGGGGACGAGAAGAAGGGAGAGAAGGGGAAAAATATGGGTCTACCCGGCGAGCGAAGCGAGCCGTAAAAAAATGGGGAAACTTCTTAAGTCTTGCCCCCCCCCCCCAGGGAGGCTCAGGTCTGGTTACGCGCCTGAATTCAAGGGCACTGCAACTCCACGCTATGCGTTTAGCAGTGTCCTCATCTCAAATCGCCATTATTGCTTATCGTGCATATATATATTATGTTTGTATATTTGATGTTGAGATGAAATAAATTTGATTGATTGATTTGAAAATAACAAAATATGTTCTATTAAGTGAAGAGCCAAAAATAGCGAGACATATTTCAAATGAAGTACACCATGTTTGGCAGTATTTTTTATTAGATGAATTATTTCAGGGGTGTGCCCCCCCCCCCAAAAAAAAAAAACATTGCTGCGGTCACCTCTAAATGCAATTGACCGCTGCTTTGACTAACAATAGATATGTTGAAGATAACGTTTGAAAGGAAAAAAAATCGAATCAGCACGTGCTTGGTGCCTGGGTTTGGTGTCATATTAAAGATTGTTTTTGCATGTTCATACAGTATTGATGGGTTTCAAGGTGAGAAAATGTGTTACAGAATCACATCAATGCTAAGGTCAGAAATATCCTTGAAATACAAACAAATGAGCCTTGTGCACAAATGTATCTTCTTCGGTTATTTCCTTTTTTTAGCAAATTTCTTGAAGATAACGTTGTTAGGCAGCTCAAGACGACAAGGTTCTATAAGTCTCCCTGAGTGGAAAATTGTTCCGCAACACATAAAATGCTCATTGACTTAATTTTTCATAATCAGCAAAAAAAGTAAATTTCCCCAGAAATATCACAAACGCCCTAACCTTATTCTTATCTGTCAATAAAACTCGTTCCTTTTTGCAGATGATATTGTAGACCCGTGGCTTCAAATTGATCTTGGTCGAGAGTTTGACGTTAAGTTAGTTGTCATATTTCCAATTGATGACAGCGGCGACGATGTTATATCCGACGGTATGAATTGACGATTTGTGTTAACATACCTATATATTAATAGGCTAATAGGCCACACTTTTAGATCACTTGAAAAGCAGGAGAGCAAAATTATTTCTGGTCTCCAATTTCCCCAATTTCATTAAGTTTAAATATTGCATGACAATATAACAGGAACTTGTGTTCTTTTAAACATCGCTATTTCATGCTGAAAAGGGGAGGGAAGATTAACAATTTTCAAAGTTGTTTTCAATTTGTACACACACACACCCATACCCACACACTCACTCTCGCTCTCTCACACGCACCCATCTACCAACCCACTAACACAGGACACACACAAACACACACCACACACACACCCCTACACACACACACACACACACAAACACACACACACAATTCTGAATCGTTATACTTCCGAGAACATCAAAGGAACCGCGTCCCTTGGGACAATATTTGATTTTAGTAACATCAACATTCCTTAAGAAGTCGTAAAGATGCTAAAATCATGTTAAAATTTAGTTTCAAATGCTGATTCAGAGATTTCCCGATAAGAGCGCACTCAATTTTCAAACAAATCGCGTTTGTTGCATATACTAATCATTCTGTGAAATAACTGAGCTCAAATCGAAGTCCTTCATATAGAAAATCACAACTTTGTTATAAAATTGCTGATCCGGAATTGTTGTTATACACGGTATCCTATGGCTATGTTATACTATGCATAAATGCTTCCTGCATGAAAACGAAAAATCCGATTCATCTCTAACTTTGGAATTAAGCATTTATATATCTTTATATCTTTAGTTCTAGATAAATATTTACTAATTACTACACAAAATAATTATATTTCAAAATCTCTGAGTCAGCCTTTTAAGGGCAAACACAGAATATAGTGTAGTGTATTTAGGGCAAAAGTAATTTCTTTGACATTAGGTCTTCCGAAGTATGCCTGATAAAAGTATACACTTACACTACACACACACACACACACACCCCACACACACACACACACACACACACTTGCGCGCACACACACGCGAATAGACTTAAGAATGGTGGCAATCAAGTCATAATTTGACATTTGTTGTTCTTTTAGACCAATGGTTGAATGATGTGGGGATTTACGTCGGCTCCTGTCCAGCAACTTCCGTTGCCAATATCCAAAGCAACAATGTATGTGACGACAATATTGGAACCGTTGTAGGGCAAACAGAAATCGAAATTCACTGCAATGATAAAAGCTATGGACGATATGTGCACGTTATTAAAGATACCTCATCGGCAGAACGCTTTAATCTCTGTGAAGTGGAAGTGTACGGAGATGACAGTAAGAAACTACGGCTTTGGTTCTTAAAATATAGTAGTCAAGGGACACCCTCATTGAAGATCACAGTAGTAGTATGAAGTTGATACCTTAAAGTTAGGAAATATCGCAAGTTCTTCAATGAGTAACAACGAGTAAAAGAGTCTATGGTGACGATGTTGTATGATGGCTAATTCACGATATGCAGGTCAAAAAGGGGACAAAGGATGAAAATCTTTTTGCACAGGGTCAAAATTTTAAAACGCTCCTACGCGATTGAAAGTGTTTGTATATTATTTGTTTTGACTCAAAAAACTGTTGTTTGCTATATCTAAAGTGTCATTCTGAGGTATTAATGTGGCTAAAACGCAAACAGCCCTTAATTGTGTACGTGTCCTTGAACGCTATATACGTCATAACATTAAATTGGAGCTCTGTGGCTATTTGGTATTTAGCGATCTATATAAAAAAAATTTTTGCAGATTAATGTGATGAAGCTACACTTTTTTTAATGTATACATATTTTATTATTAGGGTTTGATTGTCTGAAACCAATATCCTCCTTGCAGCACAATGTTAGCGGAGCAATTTTTTTATAGTTACATTGACGCATTTTAAAATTATGACTTATGTGCAAACGATTTGTTATACTTTGACCTACTTTGGCGTATACATTGTTAATTAGGAATTCTACAGAAATATGACCATTGAATGTTTTACTCCTTTGGAGAAAGAATTTTGGAAATTTCGTGAGATGAGAATTACAAGGTTCCAACTGACATTTTAATCATTTTGAAATATTGCTGTATTAAGTTTAAAAAAGCACAAAACAAAAGAAAGTTTATCGGAATTGAGACCTTTAAAACAAATCATGTATCAATCTAATGCGTAGCAAATGTAAATTTGAAAATATTATTATTTTCGCTCAAAAACCAAAAATGCAAGTGAGAACTTAGTAATTCTCAGCTCACGATTTCATAACTTTATTGGGACCCAATTCACATAGCAGGAACCTGTTATAACTGGTAGATGCTATTCAGCAGGTACCTGTTATAACTGACTCAATGTATACACTGTATACAGTGCTATACAGCAGGTACCAGTGGAACGGGTTACTGCTCCTTAACGTATTGTACACGCGTATTTCCAACCCTGGACTAAGTAATGTTTCTCTTTACTCTAAAAAAATATTGAAATACATTTATTTTAAAAAGGCCATGGTTGGATTCGAAACTGTGATACCTGCATTATAAAGCGATGCTCTTATCCACTACACTAGCGAGGGAGGATGTGGGAGGTAATTGATTTTAATCCTACAAAGGTTTTACGGAATAAAGCGATAATACTATATTATAGCACTGTATGCAGTGTATACATTGAGTCAGTTATAACAGGTACCTGCTGAATAGCATCTACCAGTTATAACAGGTTCCTGCTATATGAATTGGGTGTTATTGAAACATTTTTCTTCGTCTGGACACCCTGTCCTATACTTTTAGCAATAAAATTGCATTAGTGCCGACTTTGTCGCTTCTCTTAATACGTGATCAAATTTAGTACTTGAAGCGGTCCATTTGATATTCGAAAGCTTTACATGAAATTGAAAGAAAAATGGATCTGGTACAAATATTAGATGCGCTAAACAAGTCAAAATACATTTGTAATTTATTCTTTACCTAGCATATGAAAACATTAATATTCCTGGTAATATTTGTTTAAAAGTAAATTCAATTTCAAAATGTCACGCACTCTCCCCTAACAAACCGTGGACCTGACTCTTTCCAATAACGCCTAGCGTTGTTGGTGACCTGCGCATTGACTGTAATATCATTGTATATTATATTAAAAAAATCTATTATCCATATCTTGATACTGTTATCATTTATTGTTATATGAACTCTATGTTGCTGCTATTTCTCATTATTTTAATATTGATCATAGTGCAGTTAGTGTCCACTGTAAACGGGCCTCGACCTTTTGCCCACCCAACCAAATCATTGTGACATGAATCCATTCATAAGTTTGACCTTATGTAAATGATTCCCACTTCACAGGGCACCATCCAATCACTGATCAATGACATGCTATGGATGAGCGAATACCCACACACTGTGTGCATGAACATTGGCGAGTAGGCCTGTTTTTACACATGTTAGAAACCTTGTTAGAAATGGTCGTTTCGGATATTTTTAAGTACCATATGTCAACCAAATTACACCACCTTATAAAAAATAAGATTATCTTGCTTGTCAGCTTCTACGAAGAGTACAGGTCTAACCGTTTGTCCATGGCGCCCTCTTGAATCTGCCAAGCAATCACTGGTGATTTTTGCCATAGAGTTAGCATTATACCCTACCAAAATACCACTCTTTATAAACTAACAATTTCGGGGGATTTTTCTGAATGTTCTATCAAATAAAAATTACATATGTTATTGATATAAATATTCTACCCTTAGAGCTTCAACCAAGAAAATCCCTTGAGCACATTTCTCGCAACGACGTGATTTTTCCCATGTCCTATGCGTTACGCACAGAGTACGCATGACTGGTCATAGGCCTATTGAATGAACTGTGTGCACAGTGAAGGGAAATTGACAGTAACTGCAGATGTGATAATTCCATCATTTAAGTCTTCTCGGAGAGAGAGTGAGGCAGTAAGTGAGAGAAAAGTAAAGATGATAGTGAGAGAGATAGTAAGAATAATTGGGGGGCGAGAGAAAGAGAGAACTCTCTATTCAAGTTGGATATTCTAGTTGTCAAGTTGGCTATTTTACTAATTCCCGACTACAAAGTATTAAGTTGGCCAAAAAAAAAACAAGTTTGTCTCAGAATAAATTTGAAAAAATCGCATGCGAAATGGGTTTTTTTTTAGAATAATGCCGAAATGCGGTTTTTTCAAATCAATGAATTTTTTACCCATTTTTTTCAATTTTTCGTCCGAATTGTTTTTTTTTTCTGAATTTGGTTTTCCAAAAAATTCA
Organism: Ophioderma brevispina; assembly: GCA_023653785.1. Lineage (NCBI taxonomy): Eukaryota > Metazoa > Echinodermata > Ophiuroidea > Amphilepidida > Ophiodermatidae > Ophioderma > Ophioderma brevispina. The sequence continues at coordinate 11,759 of JAMKCH010026383.1, forward strand.
ATGAGTAAAAACCTAAAAAAAATTATGCGGTCACAGACCAATTTAAAAACAAATGCGCGCGGTTCTTCTTGAGACAACTTGTTTTTCTTGGCCTAAGTGGTAGACGTTTCATACAGAAGTCCCCGAAGTCCCATGGATGCCAAATGAGGTATTAAATTGATCACCATGCGCTGTATGATGTTTGTGCAGTCGCCCCCTTCCTGAAAAATGGCAATCTCTCATTTGCACCTTGGGGCGTCTATAGAAACGTCTACCTACTGGCCTACCAGATTAGAGTTCGGGACATCGCAGTAGAAAAACCTGTTTGGGTTAGAACGTTTCATATATAGACGTCCCATGGATACAAATGAGTATTACACAAATTGATTCCGTCATGCGCTGGACGGTTAATTGCCGGCGCCGGTTGCCGCTTTTATACAAAAGCTCATCTCATGATTACAACGTGACATGATTTTTTTCGAGATATATATATATATCTATTATAATTTGGCAAAACAGCACAACCCCTCTGCCAAGCTTTCGACTTCTGCAACGAAGTCTTTAGTCCGCCTTGATAAAGACTTCGTGCAGAGGTCGAAAGCTTGGCGAGGGGTTGTGCGGTTTATATATATATATAATGTTTTTTTTTTTTTTTTAATGTTGTGTATTTTGTGGTTATATGGAATTTTATATATATATAGATTATCTATATCCCTTTGGTGCATTTCATTTTTAGTCCTTACTGAACGACCGGTAAATTCCACGAGTCGGCAACATTTTTCCACCAGATGAGGGCAACACCGAACTTTCCATAAGTGTAAAAAGAACTGGTTCATCCCTTACTTTACAAGTGTTGGTAAGTTGTTATTGCAATTGGGGGGGGGGGTGGTATCTATTGTATGACTGAATTTAGGACAAAACATTTCCTGAAATACTACTAACTACTCCCAAGAAAGGGAGCTCCAGCAGCATAGATTTTTGGTGAATTGGAACGTGAAAACACTGCAAAAGGACGGTCATTGGGAAATTCTTCTGTGAAGCCCGAAGGTTTATATAGACATCCTGGGTGTATGTGAAACACACCTGAATGGAAAAGAGACCCTCTTAAATAAAGAGAATTTTACTATCCGACTGTCTAGCAGAAGTGACAGCATCTGCAGAGATGGTGGATCATGATATCCCAAAAGCTTCTCCCTTGTTTGTCAACCTATGAAGCAGTCTCACCAATAATTATCACAGCCAAATTTAAAATATAAGGAAGGCATAGTAACATCATCCGTCTATGCCCCCACAAATCTGAAACACAGTGGACAGAGATTGACAAGTTCTATGACACCTCTGCAGCTCCACAACAGAGAATCCCTAGAAAGAAAGCCCATCCTAATGGGGGATTTCAATGCCCAACAGGGACAGATTACCATGCATGGACACCCACATGGGGTAGATATGGACTTGGAAAAATCAACGCGAGGCGAAAAGCTTCCTGGTAATTCTGTACACCTCCACAAACTGGTTGTAGGCAATACTTCTTTCCAACACAATGAGTTTAGAAAGGCACATGGACATCTCCATGTGGGCAATATATAAACATGATTGACTTCATCATTTACCCAACTGACAACTTGAAAACCTTCAGAACTGCAGATCTTACTGCTCATCCGATGTCGGTTCAGACCGCAACCTGGTGCTGGCTAAGGGGAAATTTATACCTACCAAAACCAAACTTATAACAACGGTACCCAAAAAAGGTATATTCAGCGATTCAGCGACCCCACAACTGCAAGCGAATTCTGTCAAGATAGGTGGTGCCTTTGGACGCACTCCCCCATTTAGAAGACACTGATGTTGCAGGGCTATGGACCAACTTCAAAGAAACACCAATAAAAATACCAGAGGAAACAGTGGGTGGGAAAAGGCCCGGGCGCAAATTAATGGGCTCCCTGAAGAAGTAAGAAAGGCATGTCATCAATGAAGGACATCAAGGATCCAAATGATGAACAACAACTGCCCATAATAAGTCCAACTACTCCAAACCGAACAAGGAGGTCAAATATTCAGTAAAGAGCTGGAAAGAAGAAGCTGCTCGAAAAAGGAAGTAAATGAGATGGAAGATGCACATGCAGAAAACACCATGTAACGCTTCAAGTGTGGTCCGTAGACTAGCGAGTGAAAAAGCTCAACTACCAGCAGCTGCCAAAGACCAACATGGCTCCCTCAAAAATGCTCCAGATAAAGTATGAAGTTCTTTGGGAAGAACCTTCAGCAAAACATCTCACACTGAATTCCAAACTTGCTCCATCCCACAACCTGGCAAAACAAAAATTTAACCGTCAACATGAGTTTGCCTTCCTTTAGGCATCCAGCCGCCTAAGCTTCATTGACAGTACTCTACCCCCTAGTCCCTAGACCCGCACCATGTCCCCCTCGACCAACCCAGCACCAATTCCCTCATTGATATTGCGTTGTCTTAAGCCCCTTCGAGGAGAGGACACTGAGTTTATGGAAGGAGATTTGAGCGCCAAAATGCTCTCGGATTTGCGTTTCACAGAAACTCAGAGAGGGCCGCAGCTGTTCACGCTCCACCTTTGTTGAGACCGGGGTCCCGTACCTCTTGCATGCGCCTACGGAGGAGTCGGTGCGTCCCAATAATTAATTTTAATCGCCTCATCCAACCTTTTCCAATTGTGGTGCTCAATCCTTTATGATCGCCTGTTAGGATCCCGGTCCTACCTGAATTCTGTCCTAGGAAGCAATTGTGTCATCCTCTCGGGGAGGCGAACCGGTCACACTTGTTCCCTAATCCCCCCATGCCCTGATGTTCCGTACCCCTGGGAGTCTCGGTGGGCGGGAAGCCATATGGCACGACGGGCCTCTAGATCATCGCCTATGTTCCTTTCCCACTGTTGCCCTAGGGGAGGAAAGCCCCTTGTCGCCGTGTCTCTATCTTTTCTCCTTCATCCTTCCTACTCCCCTGCTCAGCCGTACCGACTGGGGTAATAAAGACGGAGGGGGGAGGACGCTGGATGGAGGGAAAAAGCGCCTCATCGTTCCATCCTAGGATACCGATCCCCAGACGCCCAATAGTTTCTCGTTCCCGCCAGTGTTTTCAATTAGGTTTACGGGGTAGTCCTTGCTTCAAGATCCCTCTTTCCATGTATGTGAAACAAACGGAGCCCTGTTCGCTTATTGTTGCTAAGGGGAGGGAATTAGCTAAGTCCGTCGTTTTGTGTTTCTTGCTTGGTGCCGGAGGTGAAGGAGAAGGGAGGAGAGTTGCACCACTTTCTACTCCAGGCATACAATAAAGGTTATAAACTAGATCCCGCAACTATAGAGCAATTACTTGACTGTCCATCAAAGCCAGGGAAAGTATTCTGTAGACTGATCCTGAACCGATACAGACACCATAATGACTACCTTGTGAGAGGAACAATGTGTGTTTTAGAAGCGCAGAGGGACTACTGATGCCTGTATTTATTGTTTCGCCAAGTGCTAGGAGAACCAAAGAAAGATCATTCCTAGACACTGGAACTTTGTAGATTTTAAAGGCAGCATTGTATACAATTAGAGAGGTCACTCCTCTAAATGGCTTATGTTCCCAGGGAAATGAATGAAAACCCACTCCAAATCTTCAAGGGGAGCATTCCCATTCCAATAACCAGGGCCAGGGAAAAAAGATACACTACCAGTGACATCATTAGTGTATTAATTGATTTTCATTCAGTGTCATGAATAGATCACACCATCACCTGGAATTTTCTTACTCGCTCAAAATCAAATAGCACCCCAATTGAATGTCATCACCGGAACCCAAATATAAATTTGCTTTCCCCTCCCCTGCCTTGTAGACTTGACACAACCACATCAATTTTTCTTTTTGCATTTCCTGGGGACCTTAAGATCAATTGGAGTAGAACAGCAAGCTGGTATACCTAATTGAAAAGATGTATGAGCAAACCATATTCCCCGTAGTGTGAATGGAAAACGCACTGACTGGTTCGAAGTCTTAGTTGAGTGTGAGACGGGATGCCTTCTATCTACATGCCTCTTCAATCGCTTCTTAGAATTTGTTAATGGAGGATTTCAAAACCTAGGTTCCGGAATCCAAATTGGAGAGATGAAAATCAACAACATTCGTTTCCGATGAACACAACCCTGCTGGAAATGGTCTTTAAAAGTTACAGCTATCCACAGATGAACTGGAAAAAGCCTGCCCCAATGGGGAATGAAGATCAACCCATCTAATGCAATATCAGTCCGATGACCAAGAGACACCACCCACTTAACCAGACACCTATGAACAAATTAATGATTTGTCTTTTCTTGGAAGTTAATGTGCCTTCGGTTAAGGAGTACATCAAGAGCGTACAAGACGGCCAGGGCATTCGTTAGACTCATGAATACCATCTGGAGCATCATGATCATCAAGTCGCTCAAAGTCGAATAACCAGTCTCTTATTCTCCCCATTGCCACCTATGGAACAGAGTGGTCTGGGTATTGCGCAAGGCAGACTGCCAACAGCTAGAAAGCTTTGAGATTAGATTCGCCGTTCCATCCTAGTAGTGAAACCCTTCTGGACAAATTAGAAATGATGAAATTAATACGCGTCTGAACATCACAGTCACATCACGGTGCTTCACATGAGACGGCTAGTGTTTGGACATGTCGTCATATGCGGAACACATATTATCCATAGCCAAACAAAAACAGAAGAAAGAAAACACCCAAGTCCTATACGCAATCCTTCAACAAGCTTATGAATCCAGCTCGCCCACCAGCAATATGAGACCAGATCCCAATAAACCGGCTTGGACCTCCAAAATCCGAATCTATTGCAAAGGGTCGCGGGGTGACCAGAATGGAGGAAATTACTCATGAAATAGCAAAGGGATCACCCCGTCTATGCAGTATTCAAGTCAAGTCAATCCAATTCAAATGGAATAGATTTCCCACTCCTTAATAAAATTTATAAAATTTGGCTTTTTATAAAGCGCCAGCCTATTAATATTATTTTACGCTGCCGTCAGGAATCGTCACAATCATTTCGCTTCATCTTGGCCTGCAGCAGGCCAAGCGCACAATCCTATCAGCCTCAGGTATTGTAATATCCCCACGGAGTTAAATGAGCTCGACAGGCTTTCATCACACCACACACACACACACGCCGCTCTCTCACCCCCACAACACCACACACACACACCCAGCCCCACCTATCGTCTCTCTCTCTCTCTCTCCTGCTTCTCTCTCTCGCTCTCTCTCTAACTCCTCTCTCTCTACTCCTCTCTCCCTCCTATATATATCATGATGCTGGAGCGTTGGGCAAGGCAAACGTCCACGTAACATCATCGGTTTAACCCCCCCTTCAACAAGAAGTCTCCACCAACCTCTGACGATCGATCATCAAGCTCATCGACAAACATTTCCCAGCCGTCCAAACGCACAAGAGAGGCAACCGGAACACCGTCAAGAACAGCTACAGCGGCATGCCCAACGTCGCCCGCATCATCAAAACCCACAACCAGAAGATCGCCGCAAAGGATAATCAACCTACACAACATGGATGCAACTGCCGTAACAAGGACCTGTGCCCACTGCAAGGACACGGTTTTGACACTAACATCAGCTACAGCGGCCGAGTCACATAGCGACATGGACTTAACGTCAAGCTTACATCGAAGCTGACGGAACCACCTTTCAAGACTAGATTCAACAACCCCAAGACATCCTCAGAATGAACAGCCCATAACAGCACAGAACTCTCCAAGTACTGTGGCAGCTCAAGAAGAAGCGAGCCACCCTAGCGACATCACATGGTCAAGCGTATCCAGCGCCCGACCATACTCCAGCGGAACCAAGGAATGCGACCTCTGCCTCATCGAGAAGCTGGCCATCATCAAGGCCGACAAACGCAGACTACACAACAAGCGACCCCGAACGGATACCGAAAGTGCCCCACGAGAACAAATTCTACTTATCAAACCACTCCAGCATCACCAAGGATAATGCGACTACCATACATCTCCCCTCCGCATTTTGTCATCTTCCATCTCATGTCGCCCTCTACGACCACCAATTTCTCCTTCTACGACGTCCGCAACACCGCGTATATATTCTCCGCATCCCCCGAATAGCAGCCAGTTGTCTGATGGTCGCACAAGCGTGAAACTCCCGAACAACTACCGTTCCAGCAGGTTCATCAATTATATATATATATTATATATATATAATATTTAGATATTATATAATTAAATAAAATATATATAAAGATAGTCCCCTAATATATTTTTTTTTATATATATATAAAGATAGTCTAACCATGGAATTATGTTCTATATATAATATTATATTATTATTATATGATTGGCCGCAATCTAATGTGTAGGGTCAACACTTTTTGAGTGGAAACACGAAATGGAAAGGAGTGAAAAATGTTTTTTTTTTGATCAAAATATTCCACACACTCTACAAATCACCATTGTGCTAATTTTAAGTGGAAATTTTCAACTAAAAAAAAAGTCTTGTCTTCCTTTCCATTCTTCCGACTAAGTTTTTAGAGAAATATAGCACCTTAAAAATGACGCTACAAACACGTACTACACAGGATTCCCTATCAGCTGACATCAACTTAATTAGACTTGACTTGTATAATTTAAATCCATTTAAAATAAAGATGCTTATTGTTTGTGATTATATAGAAGTGTACACCGACATCGGCTCCGATGACTTTACCGCTATTCGGCCAAATGCTCCACAAACTTTAGAGTGGGACGACGGTGACAATTCTGGTACTACGAAATCTGTGTCAATAACAATTATCAACGACGAAATATGTGAACCACCGGAAACCTTTGGTGTTTATCTGACAAATGTCAATGGAGGAATTCTTGGAGATCAGTACTGTTCTTCTGCCACTATTTTTGATGATGATTGTAAGTATACAAAATATCGAACAACTGAAGTACATATGAATTTAATGTAAGACCGTATATGTACATACATGGGTACCTGTCAGTCACCTAGCAGGCAACTGCAGAGTACACTATAGGATGGGTACAGCTAAGAAAACATAGCTGTTATGCACCCAGTGGCTTGTGTACTTCGTAAGTACTTAGTTGTAGGTACTGCATCAATAATTCATCAAGGGGGTACCCTTGGAGTAGAGCTAAGAGTACACATGGAGTAGCCTAAGCTCTGGGTTACATCATGAGTAGGAATCTTGCTGTGTAGGACCTATCATACCGGACTATCATATCATGGTCAGTTAGTGGCCTGCAACCTTATATTGGAAATGGAAGTCTTCACAGAAGGTGTACTGATGTAATCTGGTTCTTGGCTCGAACGTAATACCCAGCGAACGGTGCTCTCCTCTGTGCCACATTTGTATAGATAATAATACCGACATTAATAAAGCGCCTTTTCCACAGGATACAAAGCGCTTTTGCCTATTATTATTACGTTGCCTTTAGGAAATCGTCACAAATATTTCGCTTCACCTATGACGGCAGCTGGCCAAGCGCACATACCTATGAGCCCTTAGATTGTAATATTCCCTATAACAGATCCTAAGTTTTCGCTTGAGATTAAGTATGTTGACACAGGGACACAGACATACTGACCACAGTGTGGCTCGAACTCACGATTTTAACGGTCTAATGATCACGAGTCCTGAGCTTTTCCACTGGACCACACTAGTTATCACCATAGCTATATATGACGTTTGGTAAGGCTGTTTCTTCCTGAATATGTTTTGAACTCGCACGAGTAGCCTGATAAGTGTCATTTAAACATTCTCTGAGCTGCTTCATAGTCAATGTTTCTATGTTTCCACATATGCCCTGAAAAAGGCATCCTTAGTTGCTCTGGTGACATCGGACTTCCATATGATATAAAGTTTTTGCACGCACTCCATGTTGGTCCTTTTCATTTTAAGACGTTCTTTCTGCTATCAAATACATAGGACCTCAGATATTAAAAATGTTCTACTTCCTTGATAGTTGTGCATTTCATTGGGTGGATAAGAGGATTACATCTTTGTTGAGACACGCATATACTGTCTTCTTTGCATTCAGCTTCATAATGATTCCACTTTAGCAGACGACCTCCAGATGCACCGAGTAGATCTTGGGCATATGATATCAGTTCTGTTCTGCAGGCAATGCAACGTCGTTAGCATAGTCTAGATCAGTCAAGTGCATTTGATTTTTCGGTGTGTCCTTGGTGTA
>JAMKCH010026384.1:0-19262 GCA_023653785.1 Ophioderma brevispina
CAAGTTAAGGACTGAGCGTATAACAGTTGATTTCCTTATGAATGTAACTGTTATGTACTGGCAAAGTATCTAGGAGAAGAAATACAGCAAAAATTAATAAAATCTGAAAATTTGGCGGCCATTTTAATTAGCAAATTAGTTATAGCTTCCAACCAATCAGTTACGTATTTTCTATATACGTATGGAAGCATATATACTATTTAAAATGTAAACAGATTGCATTTATAAGGGGGCTGCAACAGTAATTTAGGACTAGCTATACAACAAATGATTAAAACTTAAGAATTGGCGGCCATTTTGGATTCTGCAAATTAGGCATACTTCCACCACTTGGATTGTTTTGGACTTTTAGTATGTCAGTCTGTGTGACCTTATAGAAGATGCATTGTGGTGAAAAAATTCTATTGCAATTTTTTTTTCCAGGTCATATCACATATTTCCCAGCCTATATGAGCACCACCAATAATTTGCACGCATTTTTGATCCAAATCGGAGCAATTTCAAAATTTGACCCCTGTATACAACTGAATTGACCCTTTTTATTGATTTTTTGCTGTTTTTAAGCCTATAACTCTGAAACTTAGGCTGTACATATTACAAAACTATCTTTCTGAATCCTTATGGGTAGACCCATACATGGGTGCTTTCCACAAACATGATTGATCAACTTCAAAAGTTGACCCTGTACAAACTTTTGTTTTGGCCCCCCCTCCTTAAGGCACCCTTGGGTCATCTTTAAGATCACGTTTTTCAGGGGTTACTGTCAGTCTGTCAACTTATTTAAACACTCAAACCTTTTGTACTTGAATGGTGTTACAAACGTGTGCTAGCTCCTGGGTACTTGGCAACCGGCTAGCCTTTTTAGTGTGAATGTGCAGTAGCAGTGAAGGAAATGTCATCATCAAGCGACAAGCGGAATGACACTATGTAAACTAGGATTAAGCCATGACCAGTTGGCGACCAAACCGCACTTTCAAAGGGGCGGCGTTCACATAAGTTGGCCATTTATGTTTGTCGATGGTCTATGTTAGATAAGTGTCTCGTCCACTTTCATATCATTTTGGTCTTGCCAACATTTAATGCATATCACTCAGATACGTTAAGGCGTGCCTGGAGCGACAACTGTTCATGACCAATCTTGACTAAACGTTCAAGTACGAACAACGTCTTAGAATATTTGAAATATGTCCAGAATAGCTCTTCTATAGAAGCCTTTGATTTCAAAATCAGTCAACTCAACTCTATTCGATAGAATTTCAAAGAACATTTCAAAAAGTAATGTTAAAGGGACATAATGGCATGAAAAAAATTGACATAATGAAAAGGACCCTTACTGAAATCACTTCCACGAATTTGAAAACAATTTGGATGTTTACATTCTGTAAAAACAGTAAAAACAGGAAGTGTTCCAGGGGAGGAGGTGGCAGTTTGTGGCAATTTCTGTTCACATTCCTGACAGAATTTACAGTGTATCTAGCATGTTTTCCGACAATTCAAAAGCATTCAGACCGGGATTCAGGTATTGTACTTTAGGCTTGTAGTAAGATATTGTAGTAAGATATTGATCTGGCAAGTGAACGATGGATTAGCCGGGATTAGCACATACACAATAGCAATGGTCTGTGAGCTGATGACAACATGCTTTTCAAGTTTGGTAAATGCTGGCAGTAATGTCAGCATCCTTGTTCCAGAAATTGCCACAAACTGCCACCTCCCCCCTGGAACTCTTCCTGTTTTTACTGTTTTTACAGAATGTAAACATTGTTTTCAAACTCGTGGAAGTGATTTCAGTAAGGGTCCTTTTCATTATGTCAGTTTTTATGCCATTATGTCCCTTTAAAGAGACATGAGGAGATTTCCAGGAAGAAGCGCCCCCAATTTTTCTCGAACCCCGGGTTTTTACATATTTGGAATGCTTATCAATGTATTAGATCACACCTGAAGTGAATAAGCCGAATACGCCGTCTTTATGTAATAAGATGATGATTTAGTAGTTTCTGTCGTGCACGACAGAAAGTTAAAGCATAGTTTTTCTATGGGGAACGATTACGATAGCAGGCAAGTTCAAAACAAGGTTTGCGGTTTTCTTTTGCACCTGTTTGTCCAATAAACCTTCGAAACGTTCTCGGTAGGTGGTCTACAACCGATCCAGTGAAATTTGAGAGAAATTCGTATCCTAAAAAAATCTCCTCCTGTCACTTTAAGCAACCAGTTAATATCAATACGTACAATGGTAGTATCAAAACCACTTTACCAATAGAATGTGAAAACTATATACAATGAAAATATTAAATTTCATGATACAAGCATTTCGTTCATGCCAGTATTACAACTCTAGTAACAGAATGTGAGAAATATGTACAATAACAATATTGAATTCACGATATAATTCGTTCATATAGGGCGAGTCAAATAAGCGAAACCCCAAAACAATTATAGTTCACATAAAAAAGAAGAAAAAACTATGTACCAACAAATTTAATTATGAAGTGGAGTCCATTTATACGATTACTTTTAAGTGAGATTATTTCTAAAAATTGTAACACTTTTTAAATACATTCACCCTACAATATAAATTTTATTTTCGAGGTTTGGTATTACCACAGAAATGACAACAGAATACATGCTTCAACGACCGTGGCATACATATCATTATTAACATCATGGAGATAGTCGGCTTTCAGTTCACTGATTTGCTCTTTTTACATTCATCATGTTCATTGAGAACAAGGCACCTCCGACATCTCTTTTTACATTCAGTTGCTCATTCAATCTGACGTCATTGAGGACAAGACACCTCCGACATCTCTTTTTACATTCAGTTGCTCCTTCAATCTGACGTCCTCGAGAACAAGGCACCTCCGACATCTCTTGAAATCGCATGTCTGGACGAACCTCTTCATGGGAGATTTCGTTCACACAATAGCGATAAAATTGTATCAAGTAGAGCAATTGAAGCAATTTCACTTAAAAGTAGTTTAATAAATGGGTTTACAATTCATTTTGGTGATTCATATTTTTTAAATGAAATACATTTGTTTGGGGGGTTCCGCGGTTTGGTTTGTTTTTTGACTCGCCCTATACATGTACAATGGTAGTATAAACCTCCAGCAAAAGAATGTGATATAACTTTATTATATCGGCAGTGTAAAGTTGTTGCAAGTGCAGTAAGATCATATTTGTCTCAGGGAATACATGTACAATGGCAGTATAAAACTCTAGCAACAGAATAACTTATACGGCAGTGCCCCGGGGCAGTGCAAAGTTGTAAGGCTATATTATGTTAATTTGTCACGATGTAGCACATTTTCTCATCAAAAAACGCATTTTGTCATTCTGAATGGCCATTTAATTGAATTCAAGAAACATAGTCTATTCATTTTAAAGAGATAAATCGTCATGTGAGTACATCAAAGTCGTAACTGACAGCTTGACAAAATTGAGTTCTCTATGAAATATGGGCAAGTATGACGTAAAAGCGTAAGTCTCAATTGCAGAATCATTAAGCTCATGACTTCTCTTTAAGCGTAGATACAACTTTTTGCTTTACAACTTGAAGCTCTTGTGAATGTAACAAATTTGTATCTTTGCAGATAGGATTTTCCCGGATAGGTGGGGAAAGAAATTTGTATTGTCAGTAAAATGCCGATTCTCGTGCTTACCGAAGTATATAATTATTTTGTTTCTAGAAATGAATATTGATCAATATCGAAGTGCTATGCGTTGTGTCTAGAAGCATGGAGATTGAATCAGTGGACTAAAATACTAACGCATACTAAAATGGATTATTCGAAACAAGCACACACATTTTTGCCTATCATGATTAATTAAAGGTGCAACGAGAGATTTCACATATCAGGTGTCCCTAAAAAATCGAAAGTCTTTGTATGTTAATTTTGTTCACGAATGTAGCACATTTTGTTCATCAAAAAACGCATTTTGTTGTCTGTTCCAAATGGCCATTTAATTGAATTCAAGAAACAATGGTCTATTCATTTTAAAGAGATAATCGTCCATTGTGTACATCAAGTCGTTAAACTGACAGCTTGAACAAAATTGAGTTCTCTAGAAATATGGCAAGTATGACGTATAACTTTTTCAAGCGACGTCCAATTGCAGAATCATAAGCTCATGACTTCTTTTAAGCGTAGATAAACTGTTTGCTTTACACTTAATCTGTTTTAATGTAACAAATTTGTTCTTCGCAGTTTTCCCGATCGGTGGGGAAGAATTTGTATTGTCAGTAAAATTAATATAATTATTTTGTTTCTAAAATGAATTTATCAAATCGAGTCTATGCGTTGGGTCTAGAAGCATGGAGATTGAATCAGTGGACTAAATAACTAACGCATACTAAATGGATTATGGAAATAAGCACACACATTTTGCCCTATCATGTTTGTCTTCAGCGGGATGCCAATACCAATATTGGTACCAATATTGAAATCTGTCTGAAGGTTGGAATCACATTATACCAACGTTGGTCACTGCTATTCATTGCGCTTCCACTTTGGCTTTTCATCTGTGGGGGTTATCTATGTGGCCCGTTCAAACTATGCACGAGATCATTCCACGTGTTGTAGCGACCCAGCGTAATGGTCAAAAGTTTGTGAAGAAACGTACCCTGAGGTCTGAGAGATTAACCTCGTCTACCTTAAGCATTTTTGTACAAAACTTCCCAGAGGGGGATGGTTACCACCCTCCTGTGATTTTTCGTTACTGACACCCGGTTCCTGTAAATTTGGTACCAAATGGATAGTTTAGAGTTTCTTCTTTCCATTGAATACCAAAATAAGTACTAAATTCCCCATTATGACGTCCCATTACTTCATATGTTGAGGAAAGTACGAAAAATACTGAATATAGGGTGGAAAATTGCCAAACCCCCCCATCCATCACTTGGGATTACCCTGTACATTACCTATACCCCGTGGATGTTATGTTTTTGGATGAAAGGAGCGGAAAAAGTCATTGACAATTACATTAATAATTTGGCACCACAAGGGGGTTGTTAGGCAAATCCGGGGGAAACCTAAAGGGGGTGTTAACCACCCCCCCCCCCTTTCGTAGACGAGGTTAACTCGAGTCTAGACGCGTTTCTTTGTTTTCTCCTTTGAAAAAAACCAAACAAACAGAGATATCGATAGCAATTTGTATTTGATCAGACACGTCAATATTGCATTCACATCTTCTGGTATTCTTTGACCTCTTAGAGCTTCCTTCATGCGAATCCAAAAGGTATGTCTCTCTATCCCATCTTGCTCCTGCACTTCAGGTAGTTTTTCTTCTTCAATGTACGATGTCTTTTATCATACCTAGAGAGTTATATCATCCGGAATTATCCTCTAGAGAACCACATCAGTGTGTCGTTGTATTCGCAAAGAGTTTTCTTCTATCGCCGAGCTTGCGTTCGAACTTACACCTAAAAATTAATATAAAAATAAGTAGCTTATTAGTCCTCCGCATGACCATATTACAGGCTGTTAACTGAAGACATTAAGTTATCATTATCACCATGTACATAATAAATTGTAAAAAAGTTATGTTAGGTGAAGAACAAAACTCTACTTTCTCAATATGTTTTTAAATGCTAAGCACATTCAACTTGCCCCTCTCCGATTTGGTGTTTAGAGCGTTACAGTTCAAATGGCCTGTGATCTGTCGAGATTCGGATGGTTTTAGGATTTAAACAACTTTACACCTGACAAAAGGTTTTGCGTTTAAATTCTAAACACCATTGCAGAAAACATAATAGAAACACTGTGTCTTGACGAAAAACATGGTCTAAGACGTGTGGAGAAATGAAGCATGTCGTAAGACATGTCCATAGGTAAGACATATGAGAAGATGCACAAATAAGACATGTCTCAACATTGACCTCAAAGGACATGCGTGCCTTACTTGAGAGAGTATTTTGCGCTGAGACATGTTTTATTTCGGACATGTTCTATATGGCGTCCTCTGCTCAAGCACGTGACTCGCTAGAGGATAAGTGACTTGAGTTGAAAGAAAATGTCTCAAGAATGGCATGAAGAGCAATGTGTTTATTACGTTTTTACTATTGAACATACAAAGGTACCACAGGCAGCCGAATACACCTTCATTTTGAAAGTTTCAGAAAGCTTAATTTTCAGTTCAGATTGCCGTAAACCGTTATTGGCGAATGCTCGTACACGTACATTAGCAATTAAACATGGATTTTTTTAAAATAGTGACGGACAGACACGCCATTTTGTGGGATAAATCTACCCAGGTTGGTTTATCATGCTCTGTACTCGATTCATTTTATTTTTATACGCAAAATGTAAGGTGGAATAGAAAATGTTGGGATATGAGGCAAGGTCTCCAAGTCATTTTAAAGGTGGGTGACCCGACCACGGTCCGATTTTTGTCATGATGTTTTCCAAATACCTCACACGGAAGCATCACCAAAACACCTGATTACAAACTTTGGACAGTAGAAATTGGCCCGTAGAACAGTGTTTGTGGTAAATGTGGTAGGTATACCATATTAACCGTTTTTGTTCATTACATGGAAAGGAAGTATTTCCTGGGCCTAAAATTTCACTGTGGTAATGAGAAACATATGGAGTTTCTTACGATACAAAAATCTCAATTTTGGTAAAGTGGGGACGAGGTTGTCGATCGGGTCACCCACCTTTAAGATATAAACATTAAACAATACGTACCATAACACCTTGGGACACAAAATAATATCAATTTTTAACGTGGATCTACGTGAATATCAATTGACTTACCAATTGCTTTCAAGGTAGTTATGTGATATGAGGCACAATGTACGCCGACTATTTTCTACACCGTCAGTAATGTTATCGATCACTTGTCCACCCAGCGCAAAATCTCGATAATGAAGGCACAACCTCAATGGCGGGATTGCTCTCTCTTCTAGTTCGGGCTGCAAATACTCAATAACCCAAGGTTCATCCTTGTGACTAAATGACACAAAAGCGTCGTAATCGAATTCATCGTTTTCACCATCTAATAGTTCATATTTATGTCGTCTGGCTCTGATATAATAATAACCGTAATAGCAGTAAGAACGGAATTTGTAACTAACAAAAGAAATCACCAGAACTACTAAAGCACTGACGCTAATTAAGATGATGGCATACAATGGGAGTTCATTCTCGCATTCTCTTTCATTTGGATGGTATTCTCGGATGTTGCTATCGATCATGTCAGGAGGTGAAGCACATTTACAATCACTGAGGTCTGAAATGGTAACACCAGTAGTATCAATCCACATGCGAAACCACAGAATGGCGCAACTACAAGAAAATGGATTGAACCCAATAGAGAGAGACAAAAGCGATGGTAAGATGGGCTTCAGGGTAGTCTTATTGACCACGTTGATTTGGTTATTATTAAGCTCAAGGTAAGCTAGTTTCTTCGTTTTCTGGAACACTGCATCTGGTATGTATGAGATCCTGTTACGACCAAGCATCAGGTGACCTAGTTTGGTAAGATTGAAAAATGCGTTGCCAGGAATGTTCTTGAATCCATTCCATGATAGATCAAGCTTCTTCAGATTTGATAGTTTCCTAAAGATGAGTTTTGGATCACCTTTACTAGGATCCCATATACGGTACAATTGTTGTGCTGCAGGTAAAGGGTCTCCAGAGAAACAAGGTCATCAAAGGTACTTGACGTCAAGGTTGGCAGGCTGTTGTTACTCAAATCAAGGGTGACCAAAGACCTCAACTTGGAGAAAGGTGATGGTGTAATATCGGCTTTTTTAAGATGAGCTACATTAATGTAGAGCATCTTCAAAGTAGGAAGACCAGAAAACGCATTTGGGTTGAGGGTAATTTCATCATTCAACCCAAGGTCCAGCACTTCGATGCTATTAAGACCTTCAAACTCAGAACCTGTTACGGTTTGACGAATTTTATTTTTTGAAAGTTTCAAGTATTTCAAATGTCCAAGACCGCGAAAGGGTCTGTCCGAAGATATTGTCTGAATAGAATTTTTCTGCAGATAGAGCTCTTCTAGATCTGACCCAGTCAAGCTGCTGAACATTGTGGGAGTAATTTCAGTTAAGGAATTATTGGTAAGATCAAGGACACGTAGAGATGTTAAATTTGCGAAAACTGTCGCCTCAATGTTCGCAATGTTATTCTTGTAAAAATCTAGTTCCTGAACACGACTGAACATAACACCGAAAGAGTTCCCCTCAAGTTTAGTAATGTTATTGAAAGAAAAATCCAGTTCCTTAAGCGACGAGTTTCCCATATCTTTAAAGTAACTGTATTCGATAGCAACCAATCCGATATTTTGCAATACAAGCTTACTGATAGTAATGTTGGATAACGCCTGGCTTAAAGCAGGCAACATTTCTGGTGTAACTGCCGAAGATACATTCAGTGCTTTCATTGATGCAATCCCAGAGAAACTTTCGTTACCGATGTTTTTCAAAGGGTTTTTAGACAGGTCTAATAAATCCAAATCAGTGCCTTCAAGTATCAGAAAGTCGCCAGAGTTAATTGTTTCAATCTGGTTTGAAGCAATGTTTAAAACTTTAAGGGAACTCAAGTGGATTGATGGTTTAAAATTCATAAGCTTAACCGCTTCCAGGGAAAGTTTCTCAAGCTTGCCGAGTGATTTCAGAGCGTACCATGATTCCTTTCCCATCCCGTTGTTTTGATATGACAAATCAAGCACTCGTAGATCTTTGGTGTTTTCAAATGAAGTTGTTTCCAATTTGTTGATCTGATTATGACTCATGTAAAGATTTTGCAGGATTGCTTGATCAGTAAACCAAGACGAATATACTTTGGATATCGTGTTATACGACAAATCCAGTGTCATTAGGTTGACAAGGCCTTTGAAAGAATCTGGCGCCATCTTCTTGCTGCTCAGCCTGTTGTGGGAGAGGATTAACACCGTTGTCGTCGATGGTATTCCAGATGGGACCGAATCCAGAGCAAGGTTGCTGCAATCCACCACTGTGGCCTTTACATGACAAGGGAAGGCACGAGTTGAAGTAGGCGACGTCAATGTTGATGCTATTAGCACAACTGAAAGGGTGAGTAAGATGTGCATCGGTGAAGCCATATTATCTGAAAAATATTGAACGAAACAAATTATTGTCACTTACGCTAATTGTAACTCATCTTTGTAAATATTAAGAAATTTGGAAATTAATCGACCCGTGCTCTTCCATATAAATTTCTCACTTGAATCCCTTTTCCTTGATTTTGGAGAATTGTGTCTTTAAAACCTTTAACAAAGATGACTAAAAACCCCTTTAAATACAATACAGTATATAAATTTTCTGTGTTTTTTTACACCAAGGTGTGTACACGTGCGGGTGTGGATACGCGCGAGTGTGTGTGTGAATCCTTAGATCCATATCTCGATATTGCAACGTTTAATTAACATGTCAGGTTTGGTTTAGTTATCGTATTATCGGCTACGGCGTCCTGGACAGATTTTTTGATTACACAGTCGAGGAACTCGACTGTGTCTTTCTTCTGTATGGTTTCTTTTCTTACACAGTCCGAGGAACTCAACGTGTTGTTCTTCCTGTCACGGTTTTTCTTTCTTTCTTCTTTCTTTCTGTCCACATGCGAAATCTCAACATGGAACCTCCCATAATAACCAAAACGGGTCACAAGGACATACATGCACAGAAACTTTTGACATGACCGATTGGTGTCAAAGGTCACGATAGGGTCACAGGGGTCACAACGTTAACCATGCAAAAATCTAGAATTAGCCTCAAATCTCAACTAATGCTGTCATCTGTAGGAGTTGATCAACACTACAAAAAAGCAATTATGACTTTGTCATATGACCCATTATTTAGAGTCAGAGGGTCAAATAATATGTTACACTTCAATCACTACTTTTTACAAAATTACATATACATAGGAAGATCACGTGACCATGTATGTGGTGCAGCTGGCATCCCCCACAAAAGTTACTTAAATGAATTTTGATCACAGTCATCTGGGTCCCTAGTCAATGACCTTTACTGTTGTGTAACATATTAAAACAAGGTCAATAGAAAAATCTTTTTATCTCCCATCCTGTATAACTTGATGAGAGGTCAATAAAATTCAATTATGCACCCCATCAATGACCCATGGGTTTAGGGTCAACGCTCAAAATACATCAAATCATTACACTTCCATCTTACTCCTTTTACAAATTACAGAGTATGATAACGTGACTCAGGTATGTGTGCAGCTTGACCATCCCCCACAAAAGTTACTTAATGACTTTTGATCAAAGGTCATCTGTCACTAAGGTCAAACTCGTTACTACTGTGTGGAAAATTAAAACAAGGTCAAATAGAAATTTTTTTTATCCCATTCCTGTAGTACTTGAATAGAGTCAATAAAGTCAAGTCATGACCTCTCACTTGACCCATGGTTTCGGGGTCAAAGGTCAAAATACATCAAATGTTACGTTACAACAAAAAACTTCAATCACTACTTCCTTTTAACAGATTACATGAGTAATGAACACATGACTCATGTATGTGGTGCAAGCTTGACATCCCCCATAGAAGTTACTTATGACCTTTTGATCAAAGGTCATCTGGGGTCACTAAGGCAATGACCCACTGTGTGTAAAATTTAAACAAGGTCAAATAGAAATATTTTTATCCCATCCTGCACTACTTGAGAAGGTCCAATAAAGTCAATCATATCCTCATCACTTGACCCATGTTTAGGGGTCAAAGCTAAAAAACTTCAAAGTACGTTACACTTCAAATCACTACTACTCTACAGATTAAATAGTATAATCAGTGACTCATGGATGTGGTGTAGTTTGACACCCCCGACACGATACGTAATGAAATTTTGATCAAGGTCATCTGGGGTCACAGGGGTCAAAAGTTCATTTTTACAAAATACGCTACTCCATCGACAGATAACATTGTATGGTCACGTGACTCATGCATACGAAGCAGCTTGAGATCTTTCCTTCACCAAAGTCATATGTCACAGGGTCAAAGGCTTAGGGTTCACTCTGGTCTGAGTACCCTCGACTGTGTTCAGATCTGTAGACAGATCTAGTTTTTTTTAGATTGTTTGTCGGGGGGATATTAATATGGTCCCCGTGGGAATCTGAATGTGGGTATTTTCCGTTCTCTACAGAATTTTGTAATTATTATAGAACGAGCCAAAAAATGATGTGCAAATCTTTTCAAGGCGCGTTTTTGACATGCAAATTAAGTAATGACTCATACTTCCAAGATTTAAATACACCGGTTCTTTCTTAACATAATGTATGGAGAGAATGGAAACTGCTACTGTAGGGGATCCATAGGGTGACATATTGGAGGCAACCCTACTCAAGATACACTAAAAGTTTTGAGAAGTGTTTTTGGACATTTCGAGGGTGCTGATTCCGAATATGACCATGCAAAATTGCCAGTTGTGGAAAGTGGATTGTAAAGGGGAATTACCGAACTTTCCTTATGTTTTTTTAACTATCATTATCAACCATGCTTAAGATCCACATTTGACTTAAATGTTTTAAGAAGAGTTTTAGGTCAATTTGGGGGTGCTGATTTCAAATAGACAACCTCCAAAATCCGCCAAATTGGTGTAAAGTAGAATTAAAGGTGAATTCCCGATTTTTCGTATTTTTGCCTGGTCGGTACGACCAGCCAGTAAGAGTAAATCCGTGTAACTGACTGACTCCGTGCCGATATGAAGTTGTTGGGCCAATGCCGATCATTTACGTCTTGACCATTTCAAGAAACACTTATTACCTCAGCTGGTCGGGCCGTGCGTGATCGCGGCAAGGAAAAGGGATTTTTTACGGCTACTATAATCGTAGTACTATTATAAAACAATACAAGAGTAATTCTCTTCAAATTACAATTCAAACCGTCAGTACCAATCACTCCACTTTGATTTTAGAAGAACAGAGTATTTAAGTTCTAATTATAGTCGATCTGGCGTCAAAAATTGTGTCAGTTGGGCGTCATATGGGTGCATTCTTTTGCAACACTGTCAACCCAACCCAAATTACGCTCGTGATAGGCTAATTTTCCTTGAAAATCAGTGCCAAAGATGGCCATTGTAGCAAGACCGAAAAAGTGAACGCGCCGTTTGCGAAAATAGGGGGAAAAAAATGATAGAAAAACACTGGACGGCTGAGTAAGCATGAAAATGACCGCAGCTGCGTAACCAAAGCAACGAAAATGAATGAAATAAAACAGTCTTTTTCAAGACAATTCTAGGACGTCGAAGGTGATTTGAGAGGCAGATGATTAGCATTTCATTTACAAACAAGTTGACAAGATGGACATCTCCATAGAAACTGGAATGTTGAAAATGCACGCTCTTCAGCACACAAAATTAGTATAGGGAAAATGAAACGAACTCACTTGTGAAACAAGTCATCCTCCCACAGAAGCTGTTTTGGATATAGATCTTTATAGAATGTAAATTACAGTTGTATCTTTTATTGAACAAAAAATATTACACTTTTGTGAAAAATCCATATAGGACCTGCAGCTTCCAAAATTTTTTACTTTCGAACGTAATTTCATACAGGGCCTGCATGTGGGGGGCCTTTTTACTAGGCACTGCATCTTTCATTCACTAAGTATCTGCCTCAGGTAGTGGCATTCGACCCTTCTGAAGATTCGAGCCACATTTCAAAACATCTGAACACTTTCACATAGGTACCTATGCAATATTAAGTCATAAAATATGTTAATTACCAGGCCGGTCCAGCGTATGATCCCCTTCGTGCTTATGCACACACATGGAAGGGTTGCCAAAAATTATCAGCCCAATTCGTGGAGACGAGCGAAAAAAAAGGTGCAGAAAAAATAAAAAGCTCTCAAAATTGAAGTTAGGAGCATTAAACCAAACTTTTGAGTGGGTGTTAATTTTGGACTCGTCAATTTCACTTGAAACAAAAATCAAGATCAAAAGTAAATTCTCAAAATGGCACAGTGGGGGTTAGACCTTTCGCCGAGGTGAGATTAGGAAGCATTCTTAACAGCTTAGACTAGCGAGGGATTTGTTGGCGATGTTGGGATTTTAAATCAAATGAAAACTTCACAGCATTAAGGCAGACTTATGCGTATAATATATACAATAATACCCGTAACAATACGTGATACACGAAAGTTGAACAAGGAAAGAAAATTTCGGCTTCCCGTAGGTACCACTCGCTTTCTTTTCTTTTTATTGTATCGCAAATGATGACAGCAGCCATTGGTCACCCGTCATACACGGCCGCACACTGACCCTACGGGGGTGTTCTTAATTGATTTCTAATGCTTGTTTATAGCAAGAACATCATTGTGTGTGTTAAGAACAGCTTAAAACACTTTTCAAATGTATTTCTTTATCTTACTTTTTTTACAAATGTCTATGAAAGTGAAGAGTAACAAAAATTCGCGAATTCAATTTGGGCCTTTGCAGTTCGCAGGACGAGTAGCCAACGTCGCCCCAGTTTGGGCTACCAAATCGTGGATTTGGCTACATTGGTGATCATTGCACACGGCTTGGCGTGCGTATGTTTTATGCACTATTCCTTAGCAATGGGCAACGGAGCCGGTAATTGGCTGAGAGCAAATATGCAAATAGACTCGGGTGGTGACATCATCCCAATATAGTTTGTCACTGGCTCGCGTGAAGCTTGTTTGTAATGTGAACCAAAAATCGCTGGGGATATCATACTGGTCACGTTAGAGCCAGAAAAAGCCGTAGTAATGATGATATTCGCCGGTTCAGCGAATTTTTCATCGTATTGTACTGGCCTTGGTTTCAAACGACAGTGCGCGGTGTAAATACCTATAATCATGTTGTGAGTGTCCGTTGCGGCATGGCTAACATACAAAACAACAGGAGATTTTCCATACCAGCAGTTGTCACCGTGCAGGGACAGTCATGACCAGTAATGGGTCAACACAAGTGTGTTGAATGCACATGTAAAAGGTAGGTATATTTGTTTTTCTTCATGTTCTTTTTTATCAGATGCATGTGTTGGGTTGAAATGGTCATACCGTATATACCGAGTCAAAAAAAAACACACTCAAGTCAATACATTCATGAAGACTACAATACATAGACATGATTATACACACAATACAGAAAATCCCCCAGTTAGTGATAGGGCTTCTTTGCTGGATAAATGATCAATTATAGGGTTATTGCTAATTAAAAAGGGGGAGAATTAATTTGCTAATTAAAGTGGGCACTCGACACCAGAGAGGCGCAACAGAGATGGCGGACATGTATTTTTCGTTCGTATTTTTATCCTGATTTCATCGAATTTTTAGGATTTATGATTTTTATTCATCTGACTACGAACATATTGGAAGCTCAAGTATCCCGACTTCGTTTTGGAGGGGTTGCGTTCCGCACAACACATTGGATTTCTGCCGGTAAGAGTATAAAATCCTGCTACGGTGACGATCATGAAATGTACATCGACCATGGTGCAGAATTCGTAAAGGCCATGTGTAAAACACATCGGGAGTGAACCAGTAATTTCACTACGGAACTTGTGCAATAATTAATAGCCTACTGACGATGACTTCAGTATGCTGCAATATCTTAACTCGTCATGGATACTCTATTTTATCATTTTTTAACTGTATTAGAGTGCAATCTGTTGAATCGCCCGCAGCCATAAGCTTTTACTTCATGTTGAAGATGGGCGAAACCAACGTTGTTGAAACAATGGTCTGTTGGACGTGGTATTGAATGACAATCGTCTGTAACTAGTGCAATAGTAGTTACCATGCTACAGTCCCAATTCACTTACTCCCAAATTAAAATCGGACTTGTGTTATTGTAATTTGAACAGAAGTAAACAGATTAAATCAATCTTTCTCAGCATCTTAGCCGGAGATGTGCCATTGAATCCAGGTCCTACTTTGTCATCACAAACTCTTTAAAAACCTCGATTAATAACAACTTGATGGTCCAAAATACCTAGGCAATAGACGCTCAGGAGGGACAGTTTGACTGTTTTAAAAGGAGAGGACCTGCACTTCATACACTTAATGTCGATCCATGTACCAAAACTTTCAAGAATGAGGATTTGCTGAAAAACATCGGCCGCAGTGATTGCTCTATCTGAAACATGGATAGATTGACTAGTTACTAACTCTGAAATTCCCACGATGGGACACTTGCCTTGCGCAATGACAGGAACAGACCGGCGGAGGTGGTGTGATATATAAAAATGATATTGCTTTTTTAACCAAAGACGTGATTGCCTAATGAAAAAATTGACAGCACTTACTGGTTTGAAATACTCTTCCTAGATCTAACCACTCATTCTTACTGGTGTATGTTATAGGCCTGATCCCGGAGGAACTTGGTTTTTATTCAATTTGAGGGAGGAAAAAACGGTCTCCAAAATTAGATCTGATTGCGGGGATATGGTCCTTGAGTTGATTTAACACCAATAACCTATTTCCTGTAAATTCATGTACGATATTGAGGAAGTACTAGATGTTTTGAATTATTCATCTGAAAAAATCTCATAAATGAACAACTCGTTTTCCTAGTATTAGTTGTTAGATCAAATTATTTGTAACAACACAAAAAAAATCTGTCAATCAGGTACAAATGTATGGCAGGAGTGATCACAGTTTATCTACTTTCTCGTAAGGTCGTTTTAAAAGCAGATCATTCATCATAATGTTATTACAAAGTTCTTTAAAACATTATCGGTTGAATTTTGTTTGGTAAATGCATTTACAGGCAGATTGCGTACGGTTATATGTAGCAATGTTGATAAGGCTGGGGGACTTAGGACGATTTTAACAGTATTTTGGACAGCGTTGCTCCTATTAAAGAAATTCGTCTGAAGATTCGAATTGAGCCATGGATCAACAGAGTTCTTGAGATATTAGGTGCAGAGACAAGTTTCTCTTACAGTTTAAAAAAACAAAAACCAGTCTTTGTATTCTGATTATTGTAAATTACGCAAAAGGGTCAGAGAGGTTGTAAGAAAAGCAAGGCTAACTTTTTTAGGGACAAAGTGAGGGTCAAATTGATCCAAACAAACATGGCAACAATTAAAATCCTTGGGCTATAATTCCAAAAGTAAGGACCAGTCCAACGTGGTTCTGAACATTGATGGTAAACCTTGTTGTGCTATGGTGCTTTTGCGAATTACATTCAATACATTGTTTACTTATTGTGCACGTACATTGGTCAACAATTGCCATCTGCTTTGGAAAGTTTGATATAGATTCCATCACCATTCAAGGATATTACAAACAAATGGGGGTTACAAACAAAGGTTCAATGCTTTCTTCAGTCTCCTCTGACTTGTTCTTAAAGAGATCTGTTCACTGAAGCCCGATAAAAGTACGGGTCTTGATGAAATCCCA
The DNA here is from genome assembly GCA_023653785.1 of Ophioderma brevispina. Classification (NCBI taxonomy): domain Eukaryota; kingdom Metazoa; phylum Echinodermata; class Ophiuroidea; order Amphilepidida; family Ophiodermatidae; genus Ophioderma; species Ophioderma brevispina. The sequence goes on from JAMKCH010026384.1 coordinate 16,352, forward strand.
GCTAGGTTTTTGAAGGATGGTGCAACAGCATTAAAAGGTCAGCTCACGCACATCATTAACTTGTCTATTACATCAAACACAGTTCCTGAAGATTTTAAATCTGCCCGTGTTGCCACTTTATAAGAAAAAACAGCGGTCTGATGTGGGCAATACAGGCTGGAGGATATTTGTATTGCATACAAAAATCTTGAAACAAAGAGCTTGTTTTTAACCAGGTAGATTCGTACTTGCGTGAAAACAATATACTTTATAGTTACCATTGGTTTTAGGAAATCCTTTTCCACTGATACCTGTTTGATTTCCATCAAACAGATTATATTCAAGATCAAGTTTCCAAGGGTAATTATAATGGCTTTAGTCTTAAACTAGATCTCCAAAAGGCGTTCGACACTGTCGACCAGTCATTCTTTGCAAAAAAACTTAAAGCCAGGGCATAGATTCTGTGGAATGGTTTAGATCTACCTCAGTGGTAGAAAACAAATTGTTAATGTGAACCAAGTTGACTCGACCCCCTTCAAATTTCATGTGGGGTTCCACAAGGCAGCCCTTTGGGCCCCCTTCTTTTTCTATGCTATAAATGACAGTGGCCGATAGTGTCGATTGCAAATCCTGCTTTATGCAGGACGATAGCGGCTCTCTTGAGTTTCTGACAAAAATCCCAGTGTATGCAGACAAACTTAGCAAAGAATTGGAGTTATGCGTCAAGGGTCTGGTAGATTAATAAAATTTATTACAGCTTGGTAAAGACAGATGTGTTATTTTGGTTCAAAAAAGACAACTCAAAAAGGTCAACAACTTTTCAGTTTCATGTGATGGTAACAAAATTAAGCCGGCGATTCTGCTAAATAATTAAGGTTAACCCTTGATCAATCTTTGTTCTGGGGTGACAAAAAATGCATGTGATATCCTTGAAAAAGCTGGGAGAGGATTGGTTTTTCTGTCCAGACATGCCCATTTGTGTAATGAGAAAATCGCAAAACATTGCGCACTGCGCTATTTTATGTCACTATGATTATTCATGTTCCTCATGGTATACAGGGTTCTTTCTCAATTTAAAAAGAAGCTTAAACCATGCATAACCAGGAGTTCGGTGTATTTTGAATATGGGTCCTCGCACTCACATTGGACATAAGGAGTTGGAGAGAGCGGGTTGCTCAGTGAACGGCCAGAGTGATTCAGATGAAATTGAACCAGTTTTTAAAATTTTTCAGCGGTACTGCCCCAGATTATCTTAATGCCTCCTTTACCCGTTGCTTATCTGTTCAACAAACTATAATACCAGGGGAGCCATACAATTTCATGTCCATAGGATCAAAGACGAGTAGCCATACATTTTTCTATACGCAACTCCATCATTGGAATTTCCTACCCAGTTCCATTAAGAAATTGGAATTTTGGCTCATTTTCAAAAATGCCGACGTTTTTTAAAAAACATATTCTGAGCAAGCTAGGCTAGCCGAACATAACCCAATGCATCAAATAGAATTGCTGAAATTATTTTTTTCTGTGTTGTTTTTTGACATTATGTTTTTGGCAGTCTGTTTTTTAAAAAAAATTTTTGCAACCCTGCAGCCTCTCTGTTGCTGCATTTTCTGCTTAAGGACCCCAATGGACTTAAGCTTTTGGAAAAAAGGCTTTTGGGCTGGCTATCCTTGGTACTACTGGGTTAAATTTCCATTTTCGTGCACATGAATAGTTCTCTCTGGGATACACATCACATGTATAAATTAGATTTATAATTGTTTATTTATACATCTGTACAAAAACTTCCAAACAATGCATTGTGGAATATTTTCTTTTTTTCTTTTTTATTTGTTAGCATTTTGTTGGATAAGTGACTGAATAAAATAAATGAAATCAATTATTGACCCAATTAAAGGAGGCATTCCTTAATTACCAAAAAGAGAGGCATTCTGGCCCAGTTAAAGGCTAGTATATAGACCTGTTCCTCGATAAGATTGCCTAGGTGGACCATGTAACTGTCTGTTATGGAATTAGTTTGTGTGGAGAGTGGTGTCCAACGTCCACTTAGCTTCAAGTGCCTTCTATGCAGACAGACTGGCTGCGACTAATTTAATAAAAGTCAAATGTGATATCTTCTTGATAAGGGATTAAAGGGGCATTCTTTGATTGACCAATTAAAGGCCATTGCGAAAAAGAGGGACAGTCCTTATTTCCCAATTAAAGCGGCACTCTGAGATCAAGTATTACCAATAAAGGGCATTCCTTACTTACCAATAAGAACATTCTTGGATTGACTAGTTAAAACTAAAGCGCTTTAGACATATTCCTCGAATCAGTTTTCTAGGCGACCATCTAAATGTGTGGAGGGTGAGCTGTCCAACATTCCACTTAGCTTCAAGTGCCTTCTATGAAGGCAGACTGGGAATTATGGACTATATAATATAAGTAATTATTCTGACGTGGGTGCAATACCACAGTGCGATTAGCGAGTACCGCCCAACAATGCCACATACGCAATATATATGGGCATTCGGTCATCGACTCGTCAAGAAAAATATCTGTTTTTATTAGTTTGAAGCCATTTAAAACGATTTGTCAAGTCAGCTCTTCTTTCAAATAATAATAATATTGGATGGCTTTTTGGCTGATAACAGAAAATATCGCCCCGTTTTGTTTATAAACTCAGCCATCCAATATTATATAATTATGTGATGTCTTCATTGATTAGTGGATTAAAGGGGCATTCTATTCTATTTGGGGGTTCCAATTTAGGTCAAATTTGTGAAAAGATCAAATATCAGAATAAATAAGTCATCTTTTTGGATACACAAAAGGTAACTGCAATGAATGAACTGCTTGATGTTTCCACATACCAACCCTCCCCTCATCACCAAACGACGTTTTCAAATAGCAATAATAAACAATTTAGGATCATTTTCACTTGTAA
>JAMKCH010026385.1:0-18145 GCA_023653785.1 Ophioderma brevispina
TCCAGCTTTCATGGATTTTTGTGCAATCTTTGAGAAAGGTGAAGTTGAGAAACCTTTGGTGTGAAAGTACTACAGTCTCAGTTATATGTGTTGAAATAAGATTTTGCTGAGTTCCCATAAAGCTTGTCAATTTCCACCCGAAACATTTGAGTATCAATCTTCATCAGGACATCTCTATTTTGGTGTACACATCCCCTGCAAAAAAAGACATATTTTGACTGCAATAGGATATTCTGATGAAGTTTATTTTGCATAATATGTTCCGGGTAGCCACACAATTTGCGCACCCACTTTATCTGCTCCCAGTTGAATTCCAGCAGCCTTACGGAATAAAGTACAGTATGTTCCCAATGCTTTTCAGGCTCATTTACTTCTAAGGCCAAGTGTAATCAAAATACTGTACGTTATTTGATTCTAAACTTGTGCCATGCACTTTTGTGATACTGGCAGGTCATGCTTCCGTATTGCAACCATTTTGGCAATGCTTATGTACTGGTTTGGAATTTTTTTCACTAGTGGGTATTGGATTGTGGGAATTCAGCGAAATCTTCTGTTTGTTGAAATGCTTTGATATACGTCTCATTCAAAATGCCATCTCCATGCACCCGCCTTTGACCATGTCAAATCATGGAAACGTGTTCTCCCTCCCACGAAAGAACCCAGCAAAAATGGGAGGGATGCATGGGTAGGAGAGGGCCCATGTATCCGAACTGCAGCAAGTAGTGGAATTCAAGGTGTATTTTTGTGATCCCATAGTGTATAATTAGTCTCATCTGCTTACTAGCGAAACATTGGCAAAATACGACAAAATAGCCGTTTTTTTTACACTTCAATCTGCAACCACTTGAGAACGCCATTTTTAGATTGTAGCATTTTTAAACCTTTTTTTATTATTTTTTTATACCTAATATACTCAAACGCTGTTAATTTGTATGTATCTGGCGAAGTTCATTTTAAAATCCGGACGTTTTAGCTGTTCCGTGCATACAAAACCGCAAAATTCATGAATTTGGGGCACTTGCCGGCCAAAATGCCACGCCTTCCTTAGACCATGAAATTCAGATTTTTTTAGATTGAATTTTATCATGGATAGGTATAATAGGTCAGACATGGAACATTAATAGGCGTTGGTTATTTACTTTTTCTGCGATTTAAAGTTTTCTAAAATTAGACCCATTTAAAAAGTATTTACTCGTATGTATAGCGGGGTCAACTGAAACGCATTTACAAGGATCTACTCTTTACGTATAGCGGGATAAAACAAACTCCTTAAATGCAGTATTAGGCTTACCGAGTTTTTTATTGTGAAATATTACATGAAAATAATTATTAAGATAAATACGTTTCTCTATTGCTCTCTTTTGGACTTAAACTTTTTTTTGTAATATTGACTGGTAACCTGAAAAGCTTTCCTAGGCCATACGAACCGCAGCATGTCATTTTCAGCGATAAGATTGTCAATGATTGTTGGGACTTGGATCTCATTGCAGTATATATGATTGTACAGATCTTGTTTGTTCAATGTTAATCGTAATCTTTTAATTCTGTTTTATTATTCATTAAATTTTTGTATGACTCTTTCATGGATAAATTGACACAAACATTCTCATTCTTCGTCAAAATGTCCCTGTTCATTATACATAAAATACGGATTTAGTTTTTCATTATCTCCCATTTGAGTTCTAGATTCTATCCACCCGGTTTTTAGCTCAATCAGTGATCGCCTTTAATAGAGTAACTTTGAAGCCGTTTAGAATTTGAGTTTTTAGCGCATCACATCCGTGCCCTGGTCACCCTCAAGCAAAAGATAATCATATCCATCCTTTAAAGTTTCAACGTTTTAAAATTTTAAAAAAAAAAAAAAAAAAAAAAAAAAAAAAAAAAAAAAAAAAAAAAAAAAAAAAAAAAAAAAAAAAAAAAAAAAAAAAAAAAAAAAAAAAAAAAAAAAAAAAAAAAAAAAAAAAAAAAAAAAAACAAAAAAAAAAAAAAAAAAAAAAAAAAAAAAAAAAAAAAAAAAAAAAAAAAAAAAAAAATAACCTACCTACCCTCCCACCCCACCAATCAATGTTGGATTATTCCGATGAAAACCAGATTTTGCAGTATTCAATTGACTAGGATGGGGTGAGATTGACCAAGAAAGCGGCTGAACATGGTTTAGCACTGCAGATATCTTTCATACATGTTCAAATAAACCGACAATACATTATGTAATTGCAGAACCTCTCTTTTTACTCACTAACTGGATCATTTTAACCATAAAATTAGTAGATTGTTTTGCCTATTATTCTGAAGTACTGTTGTCGAACTATACACACACCCCAACACCCACTTACCTCCACATAATATTAATAGAGTATGTTAACAGGAGCAAATGAGATTTAAGACAGCAAACTTTACGAGATGCGCACATCATTTTTGTGTCGCCTGCCTTAAGGCAGAAAGACACATAGGGATCACTTTGTCCACTGTTGTTGTCTGTTGTTGTTGTCTGTTGTTGTCTGTTGTGAAAAAGGGGTTAACATTTGCCTGTAATATCCACATACTTCGATGGATTTAAACCAAATTTAGGTCACAGGTGCAACATGACATCCCCCATTTGTTGATGAGGTCAAAGGTCACATACCAAGGTCAAAGGTCATGTGAGGTCAAGTTGTAAAATAGGCTGAAAATGTAAAATTAACCTCATTTGAAAAGTTGAAGTTCAATTGGAACCAAACTTGAGTCATAGGTGCAACATGTGATCCTTCATTTGTTAATGAGGTCAAAGGTCACATACCAAGGTCAAAGGTCATGTGAGGTCAAGTTGTTAAATAGGCTGAAAATGTAAAATTAACCTCATTTGAAAAGTTGAAGTGCAATTGGAACCGAACTTGGTTTATGGAGTTTACATGCAATCCCTCATTTGTTTATGAGGTCAAAGGTCACATATCAAGGTCAAAGGTCGTGTGAGGCCTATCATTCACAAACTGCGACGGCAGGCGACACAAGCGATCAGAGGACCGATGTATTTTTGTTTTGGGGTCACTAGATATGCACGAGAAAAGTTTTTTCCACCAGCTGATGATGCACTTTGATGTTATGAGCAAATGTTTGTATCACGGTACTCCATAAGCCACTGTGTTGTAATTTCTGTCCGTTTATGGACAGAAAATACAAAATTACGAATAGATAGAATTTGCACATAAGATTAGGCACACATACTATACTTAGGCCAACGGTTCAGATGATATAAAAATCTCAATTTTTTTAGGTAAGTCGGGGGATGAGCTGTGGATCACGAAATGCCCCTTTAAAACAACAGGTGTTCCAACATATTTTGACCGAGATTGTTGGTCAATAATCAGATCTGAGTCTAGTTGTAATGTGAATATATCTCACATTGTCTATCTTCCAGTCCGTAGATGATGAGGTTTGCATTTCAATGCCAGAGAACCATGGCGACATCAGTCAAAATAACAACAACTCTCAAATACAGCCACCAACAACAGCACCACGTGAGGGCATCATGCGTAAACTTCCAGACGATGCAGAGGGCGCAATGGTTTTGGTTGCGATGGAGGACTCCCTGAAGAGTCCAGTGGCTGCCTTGTTACGTCTGAAGGATCCACCTGTTTTTGATAACTTCTTGGATGCACCGATACCACTGAGGTTCATTTTCTTCCTTGTGGGACCAGATTACAGCAACATGGACTATCATGAAGTGGGACGTGCAATGTCCACGCTGTTCTCAGATGATGTGAGTATCATTAATACTGTTTACAAACAGCATTCATCCATTGTTATTGTGGTTCCTGCATATTAGATCAAAGTCAGAAAGAGAATGCACAGTACAACACATGTATCAGTACTTAAAAGAAGCATAGAAATAGATTGCATCAGGGTCAGATCAGAGTGGTCAATTAGAGGGGGCACAAGGGCAGAATTGGTCAAAAACAGACTTGATTTGGTATGATTTTTAGTCAATTTGTTTGGGAGCACTGCCCTGGGCCCACCTTCTAGATCCACCACTGGATTACAATGCTAGGTATATTTGCTACCTAACAGAAAGTAACAAGTTGGACTAAAACCCTCAAATTTGGAGCAAAATATATATATTTCTTAGTTTTCTCAAAATAGGTGATCAAAGAAACTCAAAGATACACATGTTACCGACCTTAGTATCAGACTTCTTTTAAGAAGCCTGATAGGTTTAAACGTCTAATAGACTTAAAAGTCTCAGAACATAGGTCATTGGCAAATATCCCATGCAATGATTCTCTTTGTTGGCAAGAATTGGGAGTTTCTGTGGGCCTATAATGGGTATGTCATACATTAGCCCTAGCACAACTAAATCTCACCAAAGCTCACTGTGTTAATTGAGAAAAATGCACTACGTCCAGAAAGTAGTGATGACGTCATTTTCATATGGGCACGAAATCGCTGGCCGGGCCAGCGACGAAAAACCGCCGTAGGGCTATCCCGGGTCATGGGGCTGGGGCCCGAAGGGCCTGGGTTCGAATCCCACCCAGTTGGCGACTTTTCTTTCTTGTTCCCCCTTCCCTCACTCCTTCAGTTTCCTTCCTTCAGTTCCTCAGGGTTAGGGTTAATAAAGTTTTCAATCTAACCAGGCCCATAGCCAGGAATTTATTTGGGGGGGGTGCAGATTTTCTAGAAGTGGACCTTTTAAGCGTGAAGCACTAGAACTAATGGGTGGGGTGCAGGGGCCTGCCTTAGGGCCCCTGGTGGGGTCCATGGGGCGAATCCCCCGGAAGCTCTGCAATTTTTGACAATTTGAATATTAATTTTTTATGGTATAAAACCATTATTTTTCTGGAGGCCAAAAAGCGGCAGACTTCAGCATGATAAAGCAGACCTTTTTGGAGATTGCCATTTTAGGGGGGTGCGTTGCACCCCCTGCAGTATTCATTTGTTTTAACTATCTTGGAATGCAATTATAAATTGACAGTGTTATCTCTAAGTCACTTGTGCTTCCTGGCAGATATTCAGAGAGATGGCAATGCTGCCCGACAAAGAGGACCTTCTGAATGGCATTCAATGAGTTCCTAATGGAAACCATGGTGTTGCCTCCCGGTGACTGGGATAAAGCTTGCTGCTTTCCAAATACAGACATTCAGAAGGGGAGCAAGAGAAGGTGATGCAGAGACGGAAGACACTCTCTCCACTACAGATGGAACAGGATGAAAGCAGCGTTAAAATATGTTAACAGTTTCCCGGAAGTTGGGCTTACTTTTAGACCAATGCGCTTCAGCAGTTTCCCTTGCTTTTAGGCCAGTCAACTTGAACCATCATCAAAAACTAGGAAGGACATAGCAATCTGACCGCAGACTCTGCCCTAGATTTTCTAGCCAGAGTGTCTCGCCCGAGGAAAGTTTATCAATGAAACTGCAACCCGATATCAGATTCATGTGCCCGCACATGTTTGCCGACGGGAGGGCAGTTATGCCAATTTTTATCCCTTAATCCCTGGTGTGTGAGGCCCATGAATGTGCTAGCTAGCACGGGTCCAGAAAGGGCTGAAGATGAAAAGGATGCTCCTTTTGAGTGTTCCAATTGAGATAAAATTTGAAGGAGAGAGTTGGAAGTAGGTTTGCAGTTTTGTCAAGTCCATTCCATGGCTAATTGCAACAGGATAACTTTGTGTTTGTATTGTATTAGTGCTTTTTGAATGAGATGTTTGGTACTGTCTTGTATGGCATATGAAAGGTAGCGGTAGGGCAATAATTGAGCATAATAAAGACAAACAGGACTTAATCAACAGTGAATATGAATTTGTGTTTGTAATCACAGCAATACTGAAGAAGATGCAGGGGATGCTCTCAACTATGCCGATCCTTGCAGAGAACAGGAGGATATTTGGCCGGTCTCATCAATGATGTCAAAAAAGAAGATTCCTCACTATAAGAGTCGATTTCAAGGATGCCTTCAACTTCCAGTGTTTAGCAGCTTTGTCTTCATCTATTTTGCTTGTCTCTCGCCAGCAGTTACTTTTGTGGTCTACTAGGTATTAGCTTGTATTTGCATGTAATTTCTGAATGGGGGGGGGGTGTTTAATCAATCCCATAGGCGAATTGTATATACCTCATTTGTAAAACGGCAATTTACTGCACTCATATTAGTACATGTAAACTAGATATTAACAGGCTCCAGATACTTTTCAGAAAGTATACAAAATTGACTGATAATGAATTTTTTCCCATGCCATCAAAGAAAACTTGGGATTCCCTTAACTTTGACCCTTTCCCCTAGTGAAATCCCCGCAAATTAACCATTTTTGGAAAAAAACTGCATGAATTTCTGATTTTTGGCCAACCTCCTGAAGCGGTGTTCTCCCATCTCCTTCAACCAAATCAAAACAATTCGGCCAGTGCATTTGGATATACACAGCTTGTCTTTGAAAGTCCTCATTTGTTATGACAAAAGCAGAACAAAACAAAAACTATACGAGGAATAGAGTTTTTGAACCTAATTTGATTACATATTTCACAGCTTTTTCCTGTTCTAATTTTACCAAATTTAATAAAAAAAGAAAAATTAAAAATTCTTTAAAATGTAAATGTACAAAACAAACAAAATCCCCCGTCGTGTGGGAGGTGGGGAGATTGGGTCGTAGAGGGCACTATATCATGGGAATCATCGGCCAGGTGGTGGCAGTCAAGGAGTCCAAAATTTAAAAGTTGGTAAAAACAAGTCCTTTGCCAAAATTTCAGATTTTTTATCTGTTTATCAACAATATTTTATCTACACAATCAGAAAAGCCCTGTTTAATCTGCTGAAATGATCTCAAACCTAATTTGAAACGATTGTTTGTACAGGTTAAAAAGAACGGACAACTATATGGGTTTGACGGAAATGAATTATGTCAACGTCCCTGTGTGGAATGATTTATTTCTCTGTTTTCGTGGCCAACCCTTGTCATGTGGGAGGCACTGGACCTGTGCTCATCTTTGAGGAGATCTAATAAGGTAAACAACCTTTTCTTGTTTCTCCATATATGGTACTCCAATGGTGGCAACTACTTCCCCGAATTTGGCTTCCGAAAAGTGCACATACACAGGCAGCTTTGATGCATTTGTGTCGCCTGTAACGATAGTGGCAGGAGTCACATCCTACTACTGTCTGTTCATTAAATTAGATGTCTGTTTTTTATTAATTATTTCAAAAATAATGCACGTCGAATAAATCACGAAAAGAAAGTTGTTGGGTGATCTTGGACCTAAGCTGTTTTTTACATGACAAAGGAATGGGCATTTTAAAAAAACCTGCAAATATATTGAAATCTTGGTATTTCAACACCCTCGTTTTGAAAATGATGCGAATAAAAGGTTTTGGTATCCATCCCGTCCCAGTACCCCGGTCCCTCAACTCAGGACTAAAAAGGTGGTACCATGAGATTCAAAATTTTCGCGGAAAGGGGTATATTTTTTTAAAAATATTAAAAAAAAAAAAAAAGGGGTATTCTGAGCATCTGTCTCTGCGAAATTTAAAAAATTGGTATTTCACAGAATTGGGTCTCATTGTCGATCCAAACACAGCAGAAGGCAGCCTTGGGCCGTACACCATAGAGGACTGGCCAAATTGTGTGAAACACTTTTCAATGGGGAAAATTATTTGGCCATGAAGACGAGTTTAGAAACGAGTTTGGGGTTTATTCCGTACGATTTTCACTGCCCCCATTAGCCCGACGCGCTCCGGGGGCGCTCTGTGTGGTTTCCCGTAATCGTTGTCATTGTGTACTCTTAATAGCATACAGTAAAGTAATTTTGATACTGGTATGTTTTGCAATATGTGAAATTATAAGATCATATTAAAAGGGGTGTCTGAAACTCTTGTCATTGCAACACTTTGAAATAGGGGCATTTTTAACCCTAATTTTTTCATCGAATTTCGCAAAAAAAGGGGGATAAAATTTTTTTTATTTTTTTTAGTTGTTTTGAAAAAAAAATTGAAGAACTCCCATGGTTACCGACTTTTTATGTTGAGTTGGAGGGACGCGGGGGTACCATTAGTAATTACGTTTTATTGCAGGTACCATTGACTTCACTTTGTAGGGTTGTAAATTGGTCGGAGGATATGGATCCGATCAATATTGTCCGCCACTGGTAAAAAAAATGAAATAGAGCCTAATGCCCACTTGTGTTCAACAGGATCAAATAATAATAATAAAAATATTTTTGTACTGAATTTTTGCAATACAAACGAGATGATCCAGAGTCCCACAGCATTAACTTGATGGACGGCATTCCAGGAGAGCGGTATGATTTCTTTTGTTCATAACCAATGAAAAAACAGACAGGACCTTTTAAAATATCGGTATTTCAACGAGTGGCATTTTATATACCCATGCATTAAAGGACACTATCAGTGATGTGCTAAATCAGCAAATCGAAACATCTCAAAAATCAGATTTTGTTCATGTATGTAACAAGTACAGGTAATCCTAACATGCCTTCAAACGATAAGACCAGAAGCAACCTAATAAGGACATAATCGGAGATTTTAGACATTACCGTCCGAACGGATACTTACTACAACCTTAACTGAATGGAGATCGTATCTTGGAACCTGCCGTTTTCTTCTTCCTTTTTCTTTCAATTCTAACGCTGGAAAAGGTAACTTATGGTAATTCTAACAGACTCTCCTTCACTTTGAAGCTATCTGCCATTTTCAAATATTTTTCAAATCACTGATAGTTGTCTTTACAATGCACGCGCAAATTCCTGAAATCAAGCAAAAATATCCACAAAAGATCATAATATTATAAGACCTACCTTTGATTAAGCGCCCCTATTCTGAATGGGTCTGCCATCAAATTATCAGGGCAAAATCCCATATTCGCTGACACCATTTGTTGTCGTTTTGCCCTAAAAATCAAGTGTAATTGAATACAAATCCAAGACAGAAATTAATTTTTTGTGTCAAGTTGGACCCAATGCTCTTGTTGGTCCAATGAATAACAACTTCTCTTTCGTGATTTTTTTTTCGAAGCGTATATTTTTTTTTAAATAAACCGAGGGACATCGAAGTGGGTGTGTGAACAGGGACAATAATCAAAATAATCTGGTTATGGTGCCCGTAACTGTGTGTGAGTTGGGTGTAGTGTTGGGTGGTACACATAATAATGTCAAAGGTGGAAATAGGTTCTGATATTAGAACCTGGTTGTTTTCAAACAGTGGAGTGTTCTGTGTATCACATGCTACTTGAGAGACAAATTTAGATAGTGCGGCGCCGGCACTGAAAAACGATGTAAAAAGCCACTATCAGCGATTCTTCAAAATATAAACAAATCGCAACCCCCATTTGTCATCATCAGGGTTTGAAAAAATGTAAATTTCCCGGGAAGATAATGCTTTCTTTCACAGATTTCCCACTATTTTTATTATTAAATTCGCCTCACAAATGTCAAGTTATCCGTCCAATGGGCACTTTTTCCTGGGAATTAGCTTCCCAAATTCCCCACTTTTTCGCGCCATGTCATCAAAGTCAATTTTTTGCCACTGTAGTATGGGAATTGTTGTACAGACTGTCCAATAAAAACTATACACTCAACTAAAAATATAAAATATAAACTTGCATTTTGGCCAGATATTTTGATTTTATTTGTTAGACAAGATCCTAAGTAGTCCAGCAGCGAGGAGGATAGTATGACATCTCTGATAACAGTATTTTTCTCAGTTGATTATATCTCTTTGAAAGGTATAATGTAGGGAATCCAGGTGGGTGTAAAATTTCCACCCTTGGGCAATTTTAGAAATCCAGATGGGCCACCATTTCACTGTAAAAAACCAAAATTGCAGTTTCATGGCAGGACAGCCCCAAAATGCTTGGTAATTGGGGTTTTTTTTTAATATCAATTCATGTTTGAGGTAGGAAATGTAAATTAAATAAGTATCTTGGAAGGCACGCTTGATTAATTTGAGAATCAAGATGGGCCGCCATTTTAAAGCAGAAAACACCCGAAAATGCCCTTTTCACAGAGAGATCACCCAAAATACACGTTTTATCATTTTTCTCATCTGATTATATTCTCTAATAGGTCTACTATATAATTCAGATGGATGTAAAATGTCCCCTTAGCAATTAGCAAAATCAATGGCTGCCGTGTGCATAAAAAACTAAAATAATTGGCATTTGGTTACACACTGGGCAACCAAAATGCATTTTTGTAGCTGTTCCTAACACTGAGAGCCTACCAACTGATTGTGATGTTTCCGGTGTGCGCTTCGGATGGTTGAGGCAACCCCGGCTGTGTCCTTCGCTACTGGACCATATGGTTTGGGCGTTTAGATGAAATGCTGTATATCTTCCGGAGCCCTTCAAGATGCTTGAGGTACCATGTTGAGTGCCCTGACCGGGCACCAAGGTTTCTTTGACGTCCCGCAGCCAAGGCCATGTCCGAGATAACCCTAGGGGACGGGGGGCACGGTGGTGAAATACAGAAGTCGAACCCCATCGCCCGAGCGACTGCCACCACAAAGTCCGTCTTCCTTTCAGGAGAATGGCCCTCTCCAGTGGTTCGAATTCCTCTAAGAACTGGAGCACTAGCGGCCATGCAGATCCCACTCCGGAACGATTGAACGAACCACGGAGGACCGAACCGAAAACACCCCCTTCAGCAGATTCATGAGGATTGGGCTATTAGAGATTACTGTGCCATCTCTGAAGGCCCGATGGAGCGCCCCAATCGCGGTACGGTAACACTTGCCGGTTTAGACGCCCAAACCCTCAAGGTAAATTTCCGTTAGGAAATCCACGATCTGCCCTACAGACGCAGCCAGCAATTAATTCTCGATCGGCGCACCATCTATAGACCGGCAGAGTCGAGAATCTCATAAGATTCTAAAAAAAATAGTTGACTTCCTCTGCCTGAGCAAGCGAAGCGCGGCAGCCTGTTCAGAAATCCCACCTGAGTGTATCTTGTTGGCGGAACTGCGCCAGACAGTCAGGTTGAGAGGGCGGATGGTACGCTCCGGACGGATGCGTCTCGGGAGGATCGCTACTAGCAGCCACTAGTCCCCCACTATCCCCCACAGTTTCTAGAAGCTGTGGGAAACCACAGCTGAGCCGGCCACATGGGGCCATCAACAGAACCAGGGCAATTGTCGGACTGAGTTACCTTCTCGAGGACTATCGGTATCATCGCAATGTGGGATGTTGAGGAAACATAAGCACTGATCCACCATCGCATCCTGACCAACGGCTCTGGGATCTTAACACCATGAGTAGTACGCCGGCAGCTGGTGATTCCCAATGGATTGATTCCCAGTGGAGGCGAATAGGTCCACGTGGGGTCGCTGTACCTCTCAAAAATTGACCGGCATGAGGTGCCCTTCCACTTACTACACCCCTTACCTTCACTGCTCCTGGCATTGCGTGCCCTTTCCGGAGAGGACGTCTGCTAGGACGTTCTCCACCCCTGGTACATGGAATGCTATTTTGAAGGGCCATGTCCCGTTGCCTTGCTCCACTCTAGGTACCTGACTACCTCCTTGCAGAGCCCCGAGGTTCCTTGCTCCCCCCAGTTGAGTAGGCCACTACCATCATGTTGTTGCATCGGACCAGGATCACCTTTCACCTGGTCAGGGCGATCCAGTGCCTCAGTGCCAGGAATATTGCCCACAGCTCGAGTACATTGATATGATAGCGAGATTGCACGGGCGACCAACGGCCCGACACTGGGAGTTGTGGGACCCTAAGTGGACCCTCACAACCGACGCGTCTGTCGTCAGCGTCACGGAGGGGTTAGTTGCCTGAAGGGGGCTCCCATCTCCAACTTGCCGTGGATTGTGTCCACCACTGAGTCGGGAACCAGCTTCAGGGGCACTGGAATCCTAGGGTTTGTACCATGGTCAGAAGTAACCTATCATGTGGAATCTGGATACCCCTCATGCGGATTCTGCATTAGTGAACCATCCCAAGAGGCTGGGCCAAAAGCCGAAGCCATAGCCTGGCTTGGACCGACCTGCTCGCCAGGAGTTGCCCTGCCACGCCACCCCGAGGCTACTCGTCTGCAGAAAGGCCTCACCTTTGCCAACAGAAAATGGAGAGTGAGAGGATTTGACTCTTGTCGAGGTTGATGAAACCGAGTTTACTTATCAGGGTCTAGGTGAGTGAGTGATATTAAAATTTAACGACACTCAAAACATTGTGTGATTTCTGTGGTCATTACATTTGTCATTAAATTAAATATAAAAAACAACGCAATATTAAAACTTCAGTTCAATTCAAATACAAGATTAACAATTACAAAAGGATACACATATACAGTGATAACCAGGAGCATCATCATCCATCCATGTATAAAAACAAGATAAACCACTAATTGCAAAGATTCACTTAGAAAACAGGCATCAATAAAAACAAAGTTCAAAAAGAACCACTGATAAATTTATAACATACCACATCATAGACGATGACAAAGGTCACAATTCATCCATGTACCAAGCAGAAACTTCAACTTCAAGATAACGAAATACATAAGAAATGCAAACTTGAGATCCCTTACAGACCAAATAGAAGGTCTCATACAATGTACATTTTATAATGAGATCCAATACACGTGCGGCATTATGCCCAAATCTGATAGATTTTTAAATTACATCACAATTATACAGTTACAAACCTAATACATGCTACTATTACTATGACAAAAAAAATAATAGGTGGTCTTACCATAGTAAATGTAATGTCATTGTTGGTTTTTCATGTTAATTGATTTAAGCTACAGGTACTTAAACGAGTAATAAAACAGAACATCTTAATAATACAAATACACAGTCGAAATCATCACACATTTATAATATAATCAAAATTTAAATACAACCCGTCTGTTCAAATAACAGGAGAGTGCCCCTTTTAGTCGCCTTTTACGACATGCGGGGAAACACATCGGGCCAATTTTAACCCCGAACCCGCAGGGGGGCTTTCTCAGGTCTAGGACCTCCTCTATAAAGGCGGGAGCTCTGCGCGGAGGGTGCCACCATAGTCAGTCGTCTAAGTAGACGAAGATGAACTCCGCGACCACCTTCACGACCCTTGTGAAGGTCCGTGGAGCGGGTCGACAGGCCGGAGGGCAGGACCCGGAACTGGTAAGCCACTCCCCCGCCGTTGTGTTGCTCACTTCTGTTATCAAAGCGATATTTCAGGGCAGTCATGGTGATGAAATCACATGGGCAGGGGCGGGGCACTTATGATTGAGATCAATGCAACCGTACCAAAAGCACCTTGATATCATGCCAGACTAACTGCCATTGGCCCACGGTCTGAGTGGTTTGACACCCGTAGCACCATTATACGGCATTGGCAAGGATGGAGCCTTGAAAGTATTACGAGGGTTCATTACCGCATGGGTGTACTTCGATCGTTCAAGGCGAGGATGTCCCGAGGCAGTCAACATCCATTCATTTCTGGCGGTATGGGCAATCTGCATTACTCACTCGCTGTAGGAGGCAAGACAGAACTTAAGGACATCTAAAGTAGCCGAAGTTCGGATTCTGCACCTCTAAACTATGTTCTCTGCCACCCAATAATGTGAAGCCTCAAGGAAATGTAGCCCGTGCACAATCTTCAGGGAGCATCTGGAGGGATAGGCTGCTCGAAATCTGATCCATCGAATGGACCAAAATCAGCATGGCTGGAACGAGAAGGCCAGTCTATGTTGCCAGTCGCAGTGCCCAGTGATGTGCCCTTAGCTCCTAAGAATTATTTGAAGTTGATTAAGTGCTTAAGTGGAGGTAAGTGCTCATGTGGAGGGAGGAACCCATGTGGATCAAAGGTGTGTGGATGTGTCTA
The DNA here is from genome assembly GCA_023653785.1 of Ophioderma brevispina. Taxonomy (NCBI): domain Eukaryota; kingdom Metazoa; phylum Echinodermata; class Ophiuroidea; order Amphilepidida; family Ophiodermatidae; genus Ophioderma; species Ophioderma brevispina. Next base: position 13,790 of record JAMKCH010026385.1, read on the forward strand.
TGCAAATATGACTTGTTCCATCTTCTGGTTCATGCCATGAAGAAGCGCAAGGGGAATGTCGAAATGAGAAAACAAAAACAAAGTAAGTAAACCAAGCAGATAAGAAAACGGACAAGAATGAAGAAACTATTAAACATATGTCAAGTATAGGTGTGCCACTGATCTGGTTGGCGTATCTTTGACAACTAGTAGTACCGGCGTAGAAGTAACCATTGGTGTGGCGATCACAGTCCGGAACAATTGTGAACAATAGAGCAATCGATCAGTTGACTCTTACGCAACATTAGTTTCACGCTTTATTCCGTATCGTCTATGGAGCCCGGACTAGCTACGGCTCCCACAGGACTATATCTGATTTCACACACCAGTACTCTATCTACAACAATGGTTATTATAGGGCTTATAGGGTCCGAGGGCTTTTAAAATCCACCCCTACGAGTAATGTGTAAGAAAGAAATGACTCTTGCCTTCATGTATCATTGATTGGAGGTAAAGTATTGATCACGGAAAATCAGCCGCATTTAAAAACATTCAGCGGCTGGCCATCTGAATATCTTTTATTCGCCAATGTGACAATAAAATAGTATGTATATTTCCAATACATATTATGGCAAGGAAGGAAATAACAGTCAACTACATGTAGGACTGTATTTTTGATGTGCATCTCAATGAAATGTGATTTGTGATTATCCTACTTCAAAATGGCGGCCTCTGGATTTCACTAAATATTCAAGCATGACTCTAAATAAAATTGGCATTTTAAGTTCCTACCAGAAAAACATCCACAATTAGCACAAAATACTAATACCTTGCATTTTGGTGGCCTGTCTGTGTTAAAATGCAATTTTAGCAGTTTTAACAGCCCAGGGCGGCCCATCTTGATTTCTCAAATTGCCCAAGGGTTGCAAATTTACACCCACCTTGGTTCCAGTGTATACCCTTGCAGAAGTTATAATCAGCTGAAAAAATACTTTATCAGAGATTTTGATTGATCTCAGGCCAAAATCAGGCTTCCCGCTACGGAACTTAAAGCTAATTCCTCACTTTATTCCATCCAATTTGATCCAAATTATATATAATAAAATTAAAAAAAAAAAAAAAAAAAAAAAACCACTTGGGCCAGTTTTCACCTGAAGGTTCAAGAAGAAATTTAAAGGTATAAGGCGTGTAGCATCATTGTGGAATTAAACCCTTTTAACCAAAAGAATATGTACAGATCAGAGTGAATGTATTATCATGCATTGAACTAATCAATATTTATTTTCAGTGAAAGCATCAGAAATTATTAAGTTAACGTGTGTGGGTGAAATGAGCGACTCGCTCTCAGAGGCACAATGGTCATGAATCATGGAACATTTTTGGGAATTTGAATGACTGAAAAATAATGTACAACAGTCACAAGTCTGTTGAGGGACCAAATGTGTGGACAAGGCTCTAATGAAGAGAGACAAATGATTTAATTCCCTATTCCCCACTGCTTCCAAAATGTCAGGAGGAATATGATTGAAAGAAAGCAGTGTTCAACAAAGTGAGCAATAACGAAAATTATGGTTGGGGTACAAAGGTCGCAGTTTACTCTCTACACAAGGGTTGGTTTTTTATGGTTCTATATTCTGCTGAAACCTGGAGTGTGTAAAGCTTAGATAACAAGACTGTTTGGAATTGAATTTCCCCAATGCTACATGGATTTATCAGCAATGAGACATTATATTATAAAGTTATAAATTATGTTATATCAGAAGAAGCAGCACTTTATACCTACATTTTATTTTAATTTTCACAAAGAATATCTTCAAGGTGATTTCAATGACAATTTGTTGATATCGGGATATCCGAAACTGGCCCAACAGGTATTTCAACTGTCTCAGATAATTAGCCTAAAATCCTAAACCAGACCCCCAAATTACAAAAAACAAAAAAACACGCGTTTTTAACCTAATTTTAAAAAAAAAAAAAAAAACTCCAATTTGAAATGAACTTAAAATGTTTTGGCCAAAAAAAATTAATCTTTGATTGTATAGTTTTTTTGGGACAGTCGTAGTAAAGACCCCTACCCTTTCAAAAGGCAAACCTAAAATGTACAGGTAACATAACATGTTGCTACCTATGATCCAATGTGGCACTTTTATAGAGGTTGTGTGGCTGCTCTTGCTTCCGAACCACTTTGTAAATTCAAGAGTTTAACATCTTTTGTTTAGTTATGCAAAAAAGAAATAGACATAGACTTCCTGGGCCTTTCGAACATGGGTAGGCTTCTGGATATGTATTCTAGCACGGTTGTCGTGATGTTTGAGGGCAGTGTTTTCTGGCGTTATATTCACCAGGGTCACTGAGGAGATCTGCTCTGTTCTGATATTCAATCATATTCATATATGACTTTTAAGGGCTTGAAATACGTAAGATATAGTTATATAAGGTTGGTTGTTCGATTTGGGCACTTCGTTTCTATTGTGCCATTTTATAATAATAATAATTTGGAGTATTTTTTTTAATGCCACAACATATCCACAAAAGGTATGTTCAAGGGCTCTGTGGAAGTCAGAAAAGGCACTTAACACATCAGAGGGAAAGAAACCATAATAAGAAAATAGATTTAGCCAGAGAAATTTGATTTTAGATGTAGGGGATTATCATAACAATGTTTACTTGCACCATTACCTGACCACGAAAACAACCCAATTACTCAATTATGTGCATGAGCTTGATCTCCACCTGGAAAAGTACAAGTGGCCTTCACCGGGTCTAAAAAGCAGAAGAAAACAAAGTAGAGGACCCTTGCCAGAGGTCGCGCATGGCGTACGGCAGGAGGGGGGCATCCCCCCCCCAAAAAAATTTTGTCCCTTTACCCCAGTTTGCCTCCCTGCTTGAAGAAAATTAGAATTTGGTTAAAAAATCACCAAATTTGGGCAAAAAATAATGATTTTGGTTCAAAATTGGGTAAAAAATCTCAAATTTGGATGTTCCCATCACAAATATGATCCCCTTTCCCCCAGCAATGTTGATCGGATCATGATGTCAGCAGCCTCGTCCGGTCCCCATAATTGATTGATGGGGAGTTGGAGAAGAGATTAGTAAAGGGAAGAAACCTCTGCTTTCTAAGAGCAATATTTTGCCGCAATTTCGATTTAATATTTATGTGGTGGTTTCCAATATATGCTCAAGTGTACCAAATAATTTTTTCTAGATAGTAATTCTGATATGGACACTGGATTTGAATTGTGGTTTAGATCTCTCCAGTTCTTGCGTCTTGTGTAGACCCCAATTTCACCTGCTCATGTTCATATTTTGACCCTATTTTTGCCAAATATCCAACATTGTAACTACTTCCCACCCAATATAATTGTACTGTTTGAATTTTTTGGCGTCCACAACCCCAAACTTTTTGCCCAAAATTTAGTTCCCACGACCATAACATTGGTTAAAAAATTTGGTTTTCCAAGAGCCCTTTTCACCACATTTCATTCCCAATCAGTCTTGATGTACTCGTCTTCCTGTACTCCTCTGGAATTCAAACCAGGGTTTTCTTGTGAGTACTTTCTTATGCACTGTACTATTCATAGTAAAAACTTCTTTCCAGATTGTGTGTGCAATCCACTCTTCCTAGCTACGTTTTGATGAGGTCACACGTAACAGTACTCAGAAATGTCTCAATGAGCTCTGATGGACTTCCAGCACCACTGATCTGATGATTATCATCCACCTAAAATTCAAGACCTACATACGTCCTATAAGTCAGACCATGCCGATCCCTATCATTGCAGTTATGGTAATACTACGACTCATGATGATAAAGTCACAAAAAGACATCATGGATGTTCCCCCAGCAAGAACCCGCACAAACACCGGGGGGCACTTTTTTTGCAATCATTCTGACCTTTGTAACCTTCTTATTGTGTTCTTCCTGAGAATATTTCGCCACAGTCCATTTCTTGGCAGAACTGTAAGTACAGCATTCTATAGAACTAATGTACAAATGTTAATACTATTTTGGAGTGAAAAGTATCAAAATTAAAAACATAACCTTGGGCCTACAGGTGACTATCAACATCACTTAGAGAATCAAAATCTTTAAGTCTTCAAAGCCTATCTTTTTTATATCAGTGAAAGACCATATTTACCTTATGGCATCATGACAAATTTAGCCTCCATATTACATTTTCTTTCAAGATCGAGACAACATACTGCTATTGTTTAACGGGTTATCCACCAATATTGCACAGTATGATAATGGTGTTATCATATGCATTAATTGCTTCTACCATCAAAATCCTGAGTTCCCCTTAAACTTAGTGATGAGTGTATGTGCTGAGCAAGGCTCACATAATCCAGTAAGAGAACACGATACACACTATAGAA
>JAMKCH010026386.1:0-31248 GCA_023653785.1 Ophioderma brevispina
AGGGTTCCCTATACATTGTTCAAACATGAGGCCTAACTCTTGCTTTTGACAGTACTCACCCGACTGGGGTCTGAATAATGCAAATGTATGCATATTATGGTCTCCTATTAGATTATTTGCATATACAGAAAACAAAATCTCAGTAACAAAATAAATATCATTTGCAATATTCCTTGTGAAATTTGCCACCTTTTGATACCAAGGTTGATATACTTTTTGGACGAGGTAATGCCTTTTGACCTTTTGAGCTTGTGGCAGGCACCTAAAGGCAACAGAACAAATGGCCCACTCGATTTTCTGAATAGTCTGACCGTATAATACATTTATAATGGTTGCAAATTAACCATGAACCTCATAAAATCACTCTCTGGAGAACATAGCCCCTCCACTATTATTTATATACATACTAAACATCCACTAAAAAGTGGAAGTTACAGTTGTAGTATAGGTTCCTTGAATCAGTAGTTTTGAATATTTCGTGTGCTGGACTGCGCTTGCTGCTTTAACAGTGCGTATACGCTTAACTCAACAGCAATTGGCTGTCAATGCCGTGTGGTAATTTACCTGACCTTGGAAACGACATAGCGGTTTAAACCGTCAGGGGCTCGCAGATGCCTACAAACACCTTAAAATCCAAAGAATAAACAGCTTAAAAGTGTATTTTTTAATTTTTCCCTTTTTTTAAATAACAATAGTAAAATAAAATCTTTAAAAGTTATTCCCTCCCCCCCCCCCAGAAATCCGTTTTTTCGAATGCGAAGTCCAGAGGGAACAAGTTTAACCCTGCCATAAATGTTTTTTTGTCTCATTTCATTATATAAGTACGCCAGTATGGCACGCTCTTATTGCTTAGTCTCAGTTAAAGGTGTCGTGCCATGTCGACGTTAGTTCTGTGCCGGTGTAAAGAAACCTGATGTCCCCATGAGAGAGGGTCCTAGCTACCATAGCAACCTGTAAACAATAAACCGTGACTTTATAGACGAGACCATTTGGGTACAGTGCTGAAACAAATGATGCTACACCAAGGGGTGAAAGCGCAATTCAAAACCATCGTCCGTGCTGGGCAGCTGACATTTTGAATATGCAAGCAGGCACCGAATAGATCAGTTTGGTCTGTATACACACTAATGTCAATTCGATCACAAACAATCCGCCAAAAATCAGTTGTTGGATGTTGGGTTGTCTATTGGGGGGGGGGTTATTATGTCTACCAATGGCCAAACAACGAATGAAATGACACATCAGTCGTCCTTGATTAAATAAACCGCCTCAATTTATACATCGTACTCACAACCTAAGCAGGCATTGCATTATGAGAAAAAAGAGTATCTGAGCACAATGATCCAGGTACACTACCATTACACCTGGCCCACCTCAACCACATACATTAATTTGTATCAGCTACCGATTAGTGTATATGCACATCGGGCACCCACAGTATGTGGAACAAGCGGAGGCAGCCATTGCTTTCTAGTGTTGGTATCTCTAGGTTTTCTTTGTGGTCGGCAAAACATGCGAGACGGTGATTTCTAAAGATTACGTACGTTTTGCCCTCTATCTATATAGAACCTCTTTTGCATACAGCACTCAAGGAAGAACACAATAACAATGGTGGTAGGGGCCACTCGTCACACGGACACTGTATTATCTGACACTGACCACGTAGCCAAACGGCCTATAGGTCGTGTCATCGTGTCATGTTTTGTGGTAGCAACGGTTGTGGCCATCACACTTGCTTTTTGTACAGCTTGGTTATCTGTCAATGGCAACGCGCCTTTATGGTCGCTTTTATTTGGGTTATCATTTCGCATCAAACACATCACTGTCACGTCGACCGCGAGGATCAAAAATTCTTTGCCCAACCACCTCTCCAAATATAGTGCTAGTCGGGAGATGTTAATTTAGTATCTCGATGGGAGGATATTGTAGTGTGCGAGTGTGATTTGGTAAAATAAAATAAATAAGTTTCATTATTAGCATTATGTATTATATTAAGCTGAAACATATTAAATAATTTTATATTCTTATATATTTTGATTTAGAAGCTCAACTTCAGATATTCTAATTTACAGAACTGTTAACATTTAATTTTAATCGGTTAACTCTCTCAGGCACTTCCCTTGTGAGGAGACTCACGTACCTCGTGTGAGTCCAAGCTGGCTACAATAACATTTTATTTTAATCTGTTAACTCTCACAGGCACTTCCCCTGTGAGGAGGCTTACGTACCTTTAGTGAGTCCAAGCTGGCTACAAGCAAATATTTAATAATAATGTATATTTAGCGATGTGTAAGGCTTCAGCTTTAGCTTATTTCGCTTAATGCTTAGGTAGCTCGCCTTTGCCAATATGCGTAATTCACCCATGCTTTTATTCAATGCTTGCTTATTTTGCTTTATGCTTAGGTAGCTCGCCTTTGTTAATATGCGTAATTCACACATGCTTTTATTCATTGCTTGCTTATTTGTTTTGCTAATTTTAGGTAGGTTCTCCTAAAATTTGCTTGCCTCAATTCTTAGGACGCTCCTTAAGATTTGGTCTGCGTAAGTCACCAGCCGCGAGGCCTATGATAGATTTTTACTTTGCTTATACTTGCTATATATATTGGCCTATGTAGCTTTGCCGCTTTGCTGAAGCCTTAGACGTTATGAAATTATGAAATGCATGATCATTACAGTACATGTACTAGATTTTAATGGGCAATAAATTTTTGATCCTTGATGGCTGACAACATGGCAATAGAAAGTTGTGCTGCATGTTTATTTCCTGTGTAAGGGTAAACAATAAAATCTTAAATATTGAACTTTTGTCCAGACAAATTTCGTCAAATTTCAAGACGGTAGACAAGTGTCAACCCTTTGTCCGGACAAGGATAGATAATATTGTCTACCGTCATGAAATTTGTCTTGAAAAAGTTCTTTTTTTAAGATTTTATTTTATTGTTTTATTGTTTCTTGGAAAAAAAATAAACCTTTATAATTTCATTGTTTTCTTTGGAAAAATAAAACCTTTATTACTGTATTGTTTTTCTTGGAAAAAATAAACATTTAATTTTTTATTGTTTTAGATTTGAAGGTGTTTACAGCTGATTAGAGATCAACTAAAATATGCATTTTCGTGACCAGATCTCAAAAACCAATGACTTATGTGTTAGAACATATACAGCATCTACCGGGCTGGAACTGGTAACTGATTTTTCCATTCCAGCACATGAAGACGCAAAGCATGTTGCCAGTTTATACGGAAACACCAAAACACCGATTTTATTAGAGCATGTGCACTGCGTAAGAGAGATACCAAAAAGATACGAGGGCTTTCTGGAATGCATCACAGAAGAGGAGATTTTGTAACTAGATTCGCGAATCCCCGATCCTAATCCAACGGCAGCGCTGGAAACGTGGAATTCCTGTCTGTCCATTAACCCTCGTCTACCTGAGCCATCTTTGTAACAAAACTCCCCAAAAAGGGGGGGGGGTGGTTGCCATCCCCTATAACTTTCGTTACTGAACATCCCGATTCCAATAAATTTGGTACCACACTGACAGGATAGCTTAGAGTTTTCTCTTTCCGTTGGTATCAAAACATGTACCAACATTCCCATTGTGACGTCACTATGACGTCACTAAATGCAAAAGAGTGAATTTCACTCTTTTAGAGTGACTACAGGGCCCACTCCGAAAAGAGTGAAATTTCAAACCCTTGAAGAGTATGTTTTTGTTCAAATTTTTTCTTGATAATGTAAAAAATAATAACAATTTATCATTTTGTAAATAATCAAGAGAAAATTTGATCAAAAACATTTTTTGAAAGGTGTGAAATTTCACTCTTTTCAGAGTGGGCCATGTAGTCACTCTAAAAGAGTGAAATTCACTCTTTTGCATGTAGAGAGTAAGTTGAGGAAAGTATGAAAATACGGGATATAGGTTGGGAAATTTATATTTCTCTTTAAGTGTATACAACCAGTCATTTCCCATCAAGACAGTTACCAACACAACTGTGCAAACATTTCATAAATTTTAAAATTGGGGCGCTCTTCAAAAAATGTGCTATTATTGCTTTAAATAATATTATAATCACTTGTCATTTCATTTATAGGGAAAAGGAGAAATCTCAACGTATTGGTTAGTCGGCCGGAAGGATCGCGATCATCGACTAGAAAACTCCTACAGTACGTTGTATCAGTCCAATTGTAGCTAACATGTTGGATCCATCAACTGTAATGACTATTACATCACCTAACCCACTGAGATATGCGTAGAATAATTGGGTCGGAAATAAAATATTCATTGATGAAATACATATATGAAGCAGTTTTACGAGCACTAATGGAGTTATTTAATAATAGCTCGATGAACGTTGCTTTATTACATTACGACACTGAATGACACTGGTTTCATTATCTCTCTTTCTCGTAAGAATGGTCTCAGGAATTACCTATTATAATGCTAATAATTATGTCTATACTATTTAACAAATTGATGCATGCAGAACATATGGTGAGATAGTTGTGTTTCCAGACACAGAATCATTTGTTAGCACCTTTGAAGCAAATATTTATGGCGCTCACATATTACTGATTTAATAATAATAAATTTGACCAGTCCATTGGTAAAATATTATTTTTGTAAAAGTCAACATGTTTTGAAACCTGTTGGCAGTGTTAAATTCTAATTTTAATTAATATTGAGTGGATTTGAAAACACTCCCCCTATTTTCCCAATTATGGTGAGCATGATAGGTCCCCTTGAATGTAGTGTAGCTAATGTACAGAATTCATATTAAAATCCACAGATGACCAAGTTCTGTTTAATATGGAATGTATACCCAATCCCGTACGCAGGAGTTGGGTGTTGATTCTGAAACGGTGAAAGCTGGCGCATGCCGTTTGAATATGTCTGAAATGAAAGGACTACTTTGGAGACAGTGATGAAAGTGGGGCAGAAGATTGAGCACCACCCTACAAGAAGACTCTCTGTTCACATTTGGCATAGAGTATTTCAGAGCCAAGTACAAGTTACCCTTGTACCTAAAGGAAAATCTGGACTACATGACCACAAGGTAGAACACAAGGTACATAAGATAAAAGGTGTCTCCAGTGTCTTCCCATCAGTTATCTGTAATCCATGTAGAGTTTTTGTTAGCACATGAGTAGAGTATGTAAGACAACAAATAACTTCATGATTAAAGATCACGTAATTAAAGAGAATCTGCAAGAAAAAGATATTTCCAGCACCGGAGCATGACATCATGCCATAATTGACGATTCAATTAGTTTTATTCATGAGTGGAGAGCCAAAGTGTATTTTAAAGTATATTTTAAACTCCAGAACTTATATAGCAATAATAATGTAGGCTTAAGGGAAGAATTGTGTATATGGGTTAGATGGTTTCATAGTGTTTGTAACTCCAGGATTTTTTGTGTGAAAGTTTTGAAATACCTTGGTCAATTTGATTAACTTTCCAAAACTCCACCGGAGGATTCCTTGACTGTCTCATCTCTAGCACAGAGATAAAATTAAACATATCATATATTTTGATAAAATATTTCCGTATGTTTGGAATAATGTAATGAATTTCATCATAAGTCGTTTTCATTGTTGTTAAAATTTGGGACCTCAATCCAAATGCTTTCGGGTCAAAAGAAAAAAAAAAAAAAAAAAAAAAAGCAAGCATTTGAGACACTCAAAACTATTCCTTAATTTTATCCTATGAGCTCCACCAATAATTTGCACCATTTTTTATCCAAATCGGAGCAATTTTAAAATTTGACCCCTGTACAACTGAAATGACCCTTTTTATTGATTTTTGCTGTTTTTAGCCTATAACTCTGAAACTTTAGGCTGTACATATTACAAACTATACCTTTTATGAATCCTTATGGTTAGACACATATCATGGTGTGCTTTTCAACATGATTGGATCAATTTACAAATTTGACCCCTGTACAAACTTTGTTTTGGCCCCCTCTCCTAAAGGCACCACTTGCGGCACTTAAGAATCGCGTTTCAGGGGTTCCTGTCAGTCTGTCAACATATTTTATCACTCAAACCTTTTGTACTTGAGATGTGTTACAAATGTGTGCTAGCTCCCGGGTTAATGACACTGGTTTCATTATCTCTCTTTCTCGTAAGAATGGTCTCAGGAATTACCTATTATAATGCTAATAATTATGTCTATACTATTTAACAAATTGATGCATGCAGAACATATGGTGAGATAGTTGTGTTTCCAGACACAGAATCATTTGTTAGCACCTTTGAAGCAAATATTTATGGCGCTCACATATTACTGATTTAATAATAATAAATTTGACCAGTCCATTGGTAAAATATTATTTTTGTAAAAGTCAACATGTTTTGAAACCTGTTGGCAGTGTTAAATTCTAATTTTAATTAATATTGAGTGGATTTGAAAACACTCCCCCTATTTTCCCAATTATGGTGAGCATGATAGGTCCCCTTGAATGTAGTGTAGCTAATGTACAGAATTCATATTAAAATCCACAGATGACCAAGTTCTGTTTAATATGGAATGTATACCCAATCCCGTACGCAGGAGTTGGGTGTTGATTCTGAAACGGTGAAAGCTGGCGCATGCCGTTTGAATATGTCTGAAATGAAAGGACTACTTTGGAGACAGTGATGAAAGTGGGGCAGAAGATTGAGCACCACCCTACAAGAAGACTCTCTGTTCACATTTGGCATAGAGTATTTCAGAGCCAAGTACAAGTTACCCTTGTACCTAAAGGAAAATCTGGACTACATGACCACAAGGTAGAACACAAGGTACATAAGATAAAAGGTGTCTCCAGTGTCTTCCCATCAGTTATCTGTAATCCATGTAGAGTTTTTGTTAGCACATGAGTAGAGTATGTAAGACAACAAATAACTTCATGATTAAAGATCACGTAATTAAAGAGAATCTGCAAGAAAAAGATATTTCCAGCACCGGAGCATGACATCATGCCATAATTGACGATTCAATTAGTTTTATTCATGAGTGGAGAGCCAAAGTGTATTTTAAAGTATATTTTAAACTCCAGAACTTATATAGCAATAATAATGTAGGCTTAAGGGAAGAATTGTGTATATGGGTTAGATGGTTTCATAGTGTTTGTAACTCCAGGATTTTTTGTGTGAAAGTTTTGAAATACCTTGGTCAATTTGATCAACTTTCCAAAACTCCACCGGAGGATTCCTTGACTGTCTCATCTCTAGCACAGAGATAAAATCAAACATATCATATATTTTGATAAAATATTTCCGTATGTTTGGAATAATGTAATGAATTTCATCATAAGTCGTTTTCATTGTTGTTAAAATTTGGGACCTCAATCCAAATGCTTTCGGGTCAAAAGAAATATAAAATGATAAATAAGTGCCTCTATAAATGTGTGCATTCAACCGTATCCAAGTATTTAGATACGGTTGAGTCTAGCAGTCTATATTAGTCCATCAGATTTCATGGGTTCACATGCACCCCATCCCTTAAATTCTAACATGATTATTAGGATCTCTATGACATCTTCTTAAAGAATTTTGTGCAGGGGCCAAATTTTCAAAATGCTTCAATCTTGAACGAAATTGGTGTCAAATTGTTGGTATGAGTCTGAGCAATCTCGAAATGTACAGTTTCCACGATTTAGAATCTTCGTTTTGGTTTATTTTTAGGAAAGAGACGAGTAGTCCCTAATTCCACAAAACAATGCAAATTTGACAAGAGGTAACTTAACACTGAAATTTACCACCTAACTGAACATCCTAGATATTGTAAACTATGGATTGCTCATGCTCATACCATCACCTTTACCAATTTTGCCAAGATTCAGGTTTTAAAAGTTTGGCCCCTGTACAATGACCAATCAACAAAAGTTCAACGACCTTTCTCACATTTTACTCATATCTCGGTAACTAAACATCACAAATATGCCAAAGTATATAGATGAGGTGACATGTGACGTCAACGCCGGGCAACGAACAAAGCACTGCCCGGCAGTATGCGTGAGCATCTGCAGGGCTTGTGCTTTTAAAATTCGCGCTCAATTAGGCGTGATAAGGCTATTGAATGTTGTAACTATATGGGCATATTTTTCGCACCTCTAACATGTCAGAAGACCATCAGGTGCTAATTTGGTTTGTAAACACCGATGTCACCTCATCTATATTTTCTGATTCCTGATGAGACGAATCATTTGAGATACCTTTCAACTAAATCGAACCACTTTATATGACTGACCTTTTTAGATCCAAGATGACAGCCAAACGGACCCCTTGGGACAATGTTTGATTTTGGTAACATCAAAATTCTGAAGATGTCATGTTAAATTATGTTAGAATTTAGTTTTAAGGGGGTGCATGGGAACCCATGAAATCTGCTACACTTGGTCTCTTGGCCATAATTTTTATTTAGTATTTTATCCATGAAATTGCAGAATTAAACGATCAATACACAAAGTTTACAGAATGAAGAATTGATTGAGATTTACAATTAATTTTAAAATGTGAGCAGCAGAACTCTTCCGCTCTCACGTAAAATATCGTAAGGTCAGTTATTTTCATTACCTCTGGCTAGTTTCAAAACCATGAATCGATGAGTATTTGGGTATTTCTTTATTAAACTTGGTAATTCTTTAAATTTTTTTCAATTTCGTCATGCCACTTTCAATGTACAGCCTGTCTCATGATACAATCAAAAACCGATTTTTTTCAATATTATATCTCAACATAAGTAGGTCGTTTTGTACATCATTTTAAAGAGAAAAGACCAGGCTTTCCAGGATTTTTTGTTTCATCTCATTTGCTTGTTTCAATCGAGAGATAACTCCAGTTTATTGTGGAACACAAAAATCGAGTTTGTGCCACTTTCTGGTTGAGTGAAAACGGTGAAAGAATTAGTTAAACATAAGTTATTCACACTTGAACAGATATGAAATTCTTTAAAAATGGATTAACTTCATAAAGAAACTCTAAAAGATATGAAAACAGTTACGTAATGGTGGAAGTTATGATCAGTAAGTTCTGGCTTTAAGATAAAGTGAATAATATTCGACATACTGTTGTTTGTTAGGAGAGAACCATGAGCGTACAGCAACCTGGAGGAGAAAGTTTTTATGATCTTGAAGTATCATGAAACGCAAATTCCTACCAACACTTTGATACTTTGCTTCCAAATTCAAATTTTTATTGACCTCAACAATTAGTAAATGCACAAAGATAGTGCAATGTTTTAAACCATTTCTTTGGATTTGGAGTGTTTATTTTGGTTGCAATTACATTCCTTCTGGCATGAATTTAACAGATACCAATTTTGTAATAAATTCAAAGCTCCATTTCATTGACATGCAATAAATATTTGTATGGTTTATTATTTATGAAAAGAAGATATTTATCATTGAACTGATTATGTTGACTATTAAAACTTGTGTCGATAAAACTAGACTTCCTTTGTTTACTTTAATCTGTGTTTTGTTTCTTTTGTCAAGTTGCAATCTTTTGTGAGCTTCAAGACAGCTTGGCATAACTGGGCGAAACAACTCTGCCCATTCATAAAAGTGGCACAAAATCGATTTGGGTATATCGCACTAAATCGATTATATCTCTAGATTGACAAAACAAATAAGATGAAACAAACACCATTGGAAAGCCTGGTCTTTGTTCTTTATTATTATGCCAAGTAAGAATGACTTATTTTGAAATTTCATATTTAACCAATTTTTTTTTTCTGATTGTACCACTTTTTTGAGACAGGCTGTACAATGCATGAGTGGCAGAATTGAGTATTCAAAACACAATGTTTACAAATAGAAGAATTGATGAAATTTAGATGTTTTAAAATGTAAGGAACAGAACTTTTCAGCCATTTTACGTATTATGTGTGAAAAACCGTCAGGTCAGCAATTCCTTGTCATCGCCTCTGGCAACTTGTATAAAAGCAATCAATCGCTTAAAGGTGCGTGTTCCGATCGTCTTTGGGACCCCCCTGATTTACCCGGAAGTAGTATCGATTTTGATATCAGATGAAAGGCCGTATTTTTCTCATTGTCGTCCTGAAATTTGAGCCCTCAAATCCATTTCATTCCCAAGATATAAACAAAAAACCGCCGTTTTAGTGGTTAACCATCAATATTAGCACAGTATTGAATAGGGCTTTGCAACATGCATTATTGCGTCTACCATCAAAACCGCAAGTTTTTTTTTCCCACGGTACTTGATGAGGTGTATGTGCAAGTGCCAGGCTCTCATATCAAGTAAAGAACGCATTACACATAAATCGGAACAAGCACCTTTAAGTGTTTATGTTTTCTTCTTTAATATTGGATACTTAATCATTGGTTTAAATAAATGCAAATACTCATGTTTTCTTCCATTTTATTACTGCCAAGGTAGCGAAACTAATTTCTTGATTATTATGTTATTAATATTGTTCCTTTTGTACTCCGGGTGGTAAGCTTATATGATATTTTGGCCCGAAATTAGGCTCCAGGAGCATATGGTCCAGGACCGTATGGTCCTGGAGCAAATATGCTCCAGGAACATATTTGGCTACGCTCCTGATATTTGAATACACAAATATTGCTCTAGAGCATATTTGCCATATGCTCCTGGAGCACGTGCATTTAAATTCAAACTTAGAAAATTTCTCCAGATTATTCATGCTCCAAGATCATTATCGTCCTCGACCATATGGTGCAAGAGCATAATTTTGGGCCATATCCCATATTCCTTGTTTACTTCCCTTCCCACTGTTATAAAATTGCCTCGTTAAAGATGGCTATGGTTTTAGTATTGAAAAATAA
This sequence comes from Ophioderma brevispina, assembly GCA_023653785.1. Lineage (NCBI taxonomy): Eukaryota > Metazoa > Echinodermata > Ophiuroidea > Amphilepidida > Ophiodermatidae > Ophioderma > Ophioderma brevispina. The sequence goes on from JAMKCH010026386.1 coordinate 10,794, forward strand.
AATTGACCAGTACAGTGTTATTTCAGAGGGCATAAATAGTACCAAAAAAGTACAATATCAACCAATCCCGCTGGGCACATTCAAGATGGCCGCCAATCAGTGATGCAAATTCTGGAGGACTTACAAATAGGTGTTTTTATATTATAACCATGAAAATTCAATATTTTCTCATTAAAAGTATTCACTAGCAAGAGTTTGATTATAATTACAATCCTGAATAAACGGAATGCCCTTATATTATTTCAAAACGTCCAATTACAACGCCTCACATAGGAGGATTGGCATGCAATGAGGAAGGAGTCACATTGGTAGTAGTATATCATGCAGACAAAATAGAAATTTGAGGACACTTCATCAGTGGCGTGCGCAAAGGGGTGCCCAATCCCCCGTTTGGTTTGCCAGTCGGGGAAAGATGAATATTTGTGTGCAAATTTGATGCACTAAGGACAGCTATTAAGCCCCGATGGTCTACCGGTCGATTTGTATAATTCCTTAAAAATACATCAGGTTATTTCATGTATTTAGCACAGGCGTTGTAAGAAAAACTGAATGTTTGTAAAGATATATAGATCTATTTTGATTGGTTACTCAGAGGTTATATCATGCTATATCATGTAATGAGCCAATCAGAGATACTGTCAGAAAAGTGGTTCTTTCGGGGAGTAAAACAGAGGGAGTTGTATATTATAATAAGTTGAAATATTTCTTATCATAACTTGGTCAATATTCGTTTTGGACATTATAAAAAGTACACATTTTAGAAAGAGAATGATAAAGTTATTCAAAAACAATGAGTTAACGATTTATTAATAATAGTTTGAAAGAAAACCATCTATAACCATAAGATTTTAACACGCGTGACGTTGCATTTTCAAAACAACAAAGTGTAATTTATTGTTTTTTTATCAGTCCCATCAAAATACCTAGAGACGGATTTCTCCGCTATTTTAATCGTTGACCTAAGTCCGGATTTACATCAAGAAATCTGTACGTGCTGGTACCTCATGGGACCTTTCCTAAAATAAGTAAAACTTCAGACTCGCGAGGCTATTGCTAGAAAACCAAATGTCCTTTTTTTTTACTTTACGAAATCCTTTTTGAAACTTTGACGTACAACAATCTTTACCTTATCCTTAAGAAAGTCAGTTTCTTCTTGGGTTCACTTCAACCTGTTGAATTTCTGTTTGAATTGTAGGATTTATACCTGTTAGAAAACCAATTTCCATTAAAATGGAAAAAGTCATTTTTAAAGGGGTTTCTTTATAAGTAATGTATAGCAAAATATCTAGTTGAAGTAATTTCAGTTAGAATTTGGGTTTGTATTAAGTTAGAGTAAATGGACCATTTATAAAATTTTCTTGTATATATTCACATTTTATCTTTTTTATTATGTACAGCGTTTGATGTTATACTGCAAATTTTATTGAGTATACACTTTTTAACATTTAACAGGACGCAACATGTCCGAAAGAAACACGTAACGTGACCGGTTCGTGAGTGCATTGTACACGGGGCATGCACACACTAGAGACCGTTAGTTTTCCGAAACGTGACACATAAACGTTCACGTAAAACATGATCTATCGTTATGATTGGTCCAAAACGGATCACGTGATGTTGTACGTGAATGTTTACGTTCCACGTTTCTGAAAACTAAGGATCTCTAATGGGGAGGTTGCGAAGAACCATAAACGTCTAACGCAAACGCCTATTACACCTGTCTGTATTCACTCTTGTCGCAGGAGAGTGATTTTGAATAGACAGTCTTAAAGGATTACCCGTACAACGAATATTATACACCTCTTGCATATATTTCTGTCATCTGATTGGTTAAAATGGAGTCACATGATATGGGTTATTCCTACCATTTCCTGTTTTACTTGAAGAAATAAACGGTCTCGGGAAAATAGTAGGCCCTTGGTCTCAAGATCATCTCGGGGCAATATTTCTCACCATCTCCCTCATGAGCAGTCTATATTTGTATAATATTAAAAATACACTATAAAAATTATTATTGACCACACATCGAGTGGTTTTATAGAAAAACGGAATTATATAACCCTAACCATGAATTAAAACCATCTAGTCTGACCATGTGCTATTTAAAAACGCGCTACGTAGTTATGGGCCAAGAATTTTAGTTTTAACGTGGAAATTTCTGGGAACAAGCTGAAAATGTTAGGATTGGTGCAGAAATGTGTCTAGAATAACATACTAAAAAGTCCCCTAAAATCCTCTTTGAGCTTTTTCAGAAATAAGGGGACAAAGTTTGTACAGGGGTAAAATTACAAAATATTAGAATTGTCCTTAAATGTGTTCCAACATTTTTGTCATGTCCCAAGGATCAATAAAAGGTATAGTTTGCCCTATCTACAACCTGTACTTTAAGTACTACAGACCTAAATCATTCAAGGTCATCCTGGGGTAAATATTTCAAAATGATTCAATTTCATTGAAACCAGATTCAAATTGCTCGTAGAGTCATATTAAAACAGAAAATGTTCATTCAAATCACCTACATGGATTCAATATTGACATATAAGAGCAGAAAGCAGTGACCCCCATAGAGCCTGTAGAACCCCATCACACTTGGCCCTGTAATTTTGCAAGTAATGACCATCACCTGTTTAAATATTCATTTGGTGTTCATGTACAACTAGATGAAGAATTTGACACATCTTTCAGAAGAATCCGACCATTCTGAAAATGTACCAACCCCAGGATGACCTTGATCCGTTTTTACCATATATTATTAAACTACAAGCCCATAATAGGGCAAAACTATACTTTTTTTTTTATCCTTGGGACATACAAAAAGGTTGGAACACATTTAAGGACAATTGAATATTTTCTTAATTTACCCCTGTAACAACTTTGCCCCCTATTTCTGAAAATGCACAAAGCGGATTTTTTGGGGCGTTTAGTATATTATTCTAGACACCGTTTCTGCACCAATTCTGACATTTTCAGCTTTGTTCGCCAGAAATTTACAACCTTCATTGTTTATTTTATTAATACCTTGGCATAAATACGTCTTATTCGATACGACCGGCACGTTAGGTCATACCTGCCATAGGAAATACACATTATGAAGCATCATGTGTGAAGTGTATGAGGCTACTGTGCCGTCCGTATCCGCATACCACAAATACTTCCCCTAGACAGTAAGCGGAATTTCATAATAGCCGCATTGGTTAGTATAATTCCATTATCCCATGAAACCACTCCATATGTTGTTCCAATAATTGTTTTTATAGCGTATATCGTCTAAATTATTCTTGATACAGGTTCTCCTTTAAGATACGGCAGTCCCGTTAAGTACGTAATCTGTTTCTACGTTAAAAAAAAAAGTTGGCTAAATTGAAATCAGTGTGTGCTGAAGATTCTCAAGAACTGGAAAAATATCGAAAAGGGCGTTTGTGGGAAAATGGATGCGACCGTAGATATTGCGTGTCTGCGAGCGAACCGAAGTACCCGACAAAACGTTTGTCTCGTTGGTTCTATAGGTTCAGACCCACTACGATTATTTCAAACAAACCATAGTACGGACCCTCTGACAAAAACATCCATAGAACCCTTCGTTTTCCGGAGATATTTGGATTTGCGTTTCATTTACTAACACATTCTCTATGAAAGGACTTATAACGTGTGTTTAGTCTCTCACACAGTATCAAGTTAGATAATACCTTTCGCAGCCTGTGACACGACTCCACCGTGTGCAGGTAGAAGTTTAGACCCACGCCTGAAGGATTGAAATTTAATACAGACTTTTTCTATTGGATAGATTTAAGTTCATTAGGACCTAATCCAATAAATTTTTGGAGGGTGTGGCAAAATTTGTTAAGTCCATTTGTTTGAAATCCAATATGGCTCTCCCATGTCCACATCAACTAATAATCACCGTAAAGTATTTCCGATAGAGACAACATATTCTCGGTACTATGCTCTCCGGTGTTTTAAGCACGAGAAAGGTGTTGGTAAAGTAATTTTACATTCAGTGCCACAAAAATCCAATATGGCTGCTCAAAGTCAAATATGCTCTCGAATCATTAAAAAAATGATCTAACACCTCCATTATACCTATACACGCTACTTGAATACATGCTGAACACACCCTCAAGTCTGTATCTGCAGGATTGTTCAAAATCTGTTATATCAATTGGATCACACTCTCCAAGTGTTAAACTTTAACACCTCTAGAATGCATTTCCACCGCATCAGGAACCCTTCAAGTGTTCTGCACATTGGCAGTTTAGAGGCTTAATTCCAGTGTCTATATGCATGCTTTATGCTTTACCTTAAGAAGATACATGTTTTTGATCAATAAAACCCGTATTTGGCTTTTCTTCTCTTCTGTATGGAACATTTTCAGAATTCAAGATGGCATCCATACAGCCGCCTTTCAAAATAGTAAAACCTACATTATAGTGTCATTTATATGTAGTTCCACTCAACTAATTATATATTATAAAGGTGTAAAGTAAGGATGGGATAAGTCATTTGACCATTGGACAGTTCTTATCTGAATTTCTGTTTCTTTAATCATGCAAATGTTAAGTGGGGGCCACTGTGGGCTTGTCTTTTTCCCTTACTTCTGTTAAAACTAATAAATTACGATAGATCTGTGTTGTACTTAGTTAAAACACCCAAAAAGATTAATTAAAGTTTAACATTAAAGTATGAGATGTATGGCGTTAGCATAAACTCGTATCTGTATATTTGTTTTGACACATACTCCAAAATTCAAAATTACGGCCAGTATATTATGAACTATATACATGTCCTTAGGTGTTTACAGATCTAAAAAAATGGCCGACCCATATTGGCTTCCATCTTGATTGGGAAGCTTGTTAACACACTTTGAAATGTCCAGAATAAGAGTTTATTTCCTACTGGGTATAGAGCGCAGTATCCTCTATCACACAAATACTTGATGATTTATGGTCACTTTGAATGATTACTCCAGGGCACATTGGGTTTTAGGGTGGCCATAATGGATTTGATGGTAATGTTGTGATCAAATCACGTCAATAACCGGTCCAAAAGATTCCTCGTGCTTTAAAACCTGGATCTAGTGCATACAATTATGGCCATTTCAATGAATTTGAGAGTGATAGCGGCCATATTGGATTTCTGAAAATGGCACTGCACGAAATTTTGCACACCCTCCAGAAATTATTAGCTTAGGTCATCATTGACAAAAATCGATCAATAGAAAAAGTCTGTACTCCATTTCCACCCTGTGCCCACAATTCCTCCTGACTAGTGGGAAAACTTTCCGGACCACCGTAGGCTTAAATAGGCGTTCGCGCTAGCATTTGCAAATTTTATTGAGTAATCACTTTTTAAGGTTTACGGGATGCAACCTGCCCCTAATGCTTCACTATCACGGCCCGCAACGGTTTCACTATAGACCTATTCAATAGCCAGCTATGTTGGTGGACAAGATAGACGCATTCCAGTACTACAATACATTCACCTGTCAATGATCCCTGTGCAATCACTAAACATGGATCGATTGACAGCTTAATGTATTGCAGTCCTGGAATGTATGCATCTTGTCCACCAATATGGCTCGTGGCTGACGTCATATTGAATACGGGCTATTTCACGCTACGTGAAAAGTGGAATATCTTTTTGTTCGAGCGATCCACCAACAAATGAATTTCACATTCTAAGTAAGGGCACACGTCTCGCTTCTGGCGTCTTTATTCATTTTGTCTCCAGTGTAATATATAAGAGTAGATAAATATAGTCTGTTAGCTGATCAGTGAATCTTGTGCCTACCCGATTACCTTGAAACGAATGTTAGTGCCTGTTAAAATAAATATAACAAAGCAATACTCTCAAGATGATATGATACAAATATTTTACATGGTTTGTCTACTAACCTTGGAAAGTTGAATTCTGCAGATGGCGCTATCATGATCAAGATAGATGAAATAATGATAATAAGCGCCTGGACATGGTTGTTCTTGCCATATTCGTTATTAAAGTCAGATTAGTTTAAAAAAGGTGGGTGACCCCATGGACAACCTCGTCTTCCCACTTTTCTCCATCAATATTGAGATTTTGATCAAGTTCAATTTTTTCTCATTATTCCAGTGTAATTTAAGGCCTAAGAAATGTTTTCGTTTAATGTTGTGAACAAAAACGTCTCCAAATGTGACCGACCAAATTTATTAACACACACTATCCTATGAGCTAATTCAGAACACATTTTGATTTTACTACACTGAAAACATTAATTTGTCATAAAATGTTTTAATTTTTATTATTTGAAATTATTATCATCACAGATATTTTCATGACTTATAAAATTTCACTTTTTAAAAATGCATGACAAATTAATGCATGACGAAATTGTTGTTAAATTGTCAGTTCTAGTGCTTTACAAATTAAATTTGAGTGTATGACAAACTAAATGACGAATTATGAGTTTATATTTTTAACGACAAATTAGCGAAAATTTCGTCATTCTTTAATTTGTCATGCGTTTTTAAAAAGTGAAATTTTATAAGTCATGAAAATATCTGTGATGATAAAAATTAATTTGAAAAGCCTATATTATTGTTAATTGAACATTATGAAAACATTTTTTTATTTTTATTTTTATAGCTTTATTTTCTTGAATGACCAACAAATTAAATTGCATGACAAATTTTTAATTAGTCAAATAAGACCCTTTTCGTGAAAAAGTTTTGCAGGCCTGAGTTTTCAGTGTATCCAAGCGGCATTCTTTTTAATTCAGACCATGATCGGGTAAGAAACCCACCTTTAAATACCACTAATTAGATCTGGGTGATGCTTCAAATAAAATAAGGAACTATTTGTAGGCCATTTGAAAAATGGTTGTTTCATAATAAATGAAATATAATGTACCAAATGATGTAGAAAAAGTGTGCAACTTCAAATTGATATAATGAAATGTTTCTATTTTATTTATCTAAATTTTGATTATAAAAGGTTTAGCAAATCTCATCTGCTCGACATCAATTTTCAAGCCCCAACTAGTGTAGAGTTCTGCTTCGGTGTTTCAAAACAAAGGCAATTCTCTGGACATCATTTTGGGTATTTGAGGATCAAACATCTTCTTTCAATTGCTAAATGGTTTCAAATTGACACGACCCCGTTTCCACAAAATAAATACGTGGAATAAAAAAAATAATTTATGCGTTCTAAAAGGTCCACTCTAAATGCATTAAACCCAAATGACGTTTTTAAGATGTTATATTTTTGTAGGTAGCATTGCCAGCCGTCTGACTTTTCCATTGGTTTATAAAGTGGCGGGATGCAGATATGTCGAAAGCAAAGTGATCGCTATCATCATTTAAAGGGTTAATTGAATTTTACATTATTATTTATTGTTAAATTACACGAATATGTAAATATTTAAGCAGGAAAAGTATTACTTTAATACACATTCAATTAAACAAGTTAAAACCAAGTAATTGAGATGAAACAGTATATAAAAATACCATGCAAGAATTAATAATCACTGGTTTTGATTATATTTTTACTGACACTCCTATTGGTGGACAAGGGGGTTCCAAGGGACCCGCACTAATAATGAGGCGATGGATTTTAATATTTTTTATGAAAAGATGCGTATCCAGGAGTTAGACAAATGAAAGGAATATGAGTCGGACAATATATCGCCAGTCGTAAAATTGTATTTGCAGTTCCCTAGGAACCCCCACTTGTCCACTTAAGTGTTAATATCACAGTTATATACATGTTCACTCATCAACGCCGAGTGAAATATTAGGCCTATGTGCTGCAGTTGACATTGTGGCGATGTCATTTGTTTCAACCAATATTCAAAACTCACGTAATCGAAATATAAATGCTTGTAAATGCTCGTAAGTGCATATCATACAAGATACAGTACGCATCCTTACTCATCCTTTTCGTGTGTCCATTCTTTAAAAATGTATTATCGCTTAATAATGCGGAACATTTCTAATGATAAAGTTCCGCATTATAAAGCGAAAATTCAATTTAAAGAATAGACACACGGAAATGACGAGGCTAAGATACATATTGTAGCTTGTATGATATGAAGGTGATTATGCAATACGATGTTCATTGCCACACGTTTCTATCATACTTCAATGATCTAAATCTTTTCATTTCAAAATATCTGTTTTGGAATGGAATATGGCACAGCTGGTGTTAAATTATACTTAATAAACGGAAAAGAACGAAAAGAATGACTATGGTGTATGGTTTCTTATTCCACACATAAGAAACAGGTGAAAAGGAGAATATTTTATACCTTTGCCTTGAGCTGAAAATGCGAGCTGTTAATCTATGAAGGACATCACCCGATAAGGAAAAAAGGATACCCGCTATTGTGTTTTAATAAGAATGGATGAATTTGAAACGTTCCGCATTATAAAGCGACATGCTCAAAGTTTAGCCTTTACCGGCGTTTAGAAAATACTACTTTACCTAAATTCACAAAAAGAAATCCCTTCTATGTAAAATTATACTACAGGCTTCAATGGGTAAATGTAATTTCCGTATATGAACCCCTTCCCCCAAGAACCACAATGCCGCTTTGCAAGGATGTGCATTATATTAATAAGCAACATATACAGTGTGTATCAAAATGTGCATTGAATGCTGCTGACCCTGACCTTGGTATGTTCATTAACTTTTCTGACATAATCATAATACACATTCCTTAATTACATATTCTGAAAAATGAAAGCATTTGCTCGAAAATTGCAACGATATGAGAAGCTTTGTACACCTTCTTTGTACATTTTCTTCCCATTCCAATGGAATTTACACAGTAAAGCATACATATTATCAATAATTTTCCTCCTAAATGTGGTTTATTGTGGCACTGGCATGTTGAAGGAAATAACAAAACATTCTTTCTTTCAAAAGAATAATAATATTCATAAAGCCTGAAGGTTTTTTTTTTCTTCAACCAGTGTTTGCATAAAATATTGCACAAGATGAAATGGATCAGAGAATACTTTCATGGATCAAAAGCACGTTTAAATAGATTTGAAAAATATTTTGGATATTGCTCTTGCCCAAACCACAAAGTCATTCAGTTAAAGCAATAATGGCACATTTTTTTGAAGAGCGCCCCCAATTTTCAAAAGTTTGTGTCACAGTTACGTTGGTAATTGTCTAGGAAACTATACCTGCGAACGAGAATGCTAAGAAATGCGTATTTATCATAAAATAAGCGATTTTGTAATTAGAATTGGGATCCCAGATTGGACTTAACGGCAGAGCTGGAAATGCTACGTTTATGTCCGTCCATGATGAAATAGTGCCACCTCTAGAAAATAACCTCTAACTTGACTTTCCTGAACCAATAAAACAACTAATGGATGAGCGTAGACACGTATATGGCGCTATTTTCCGGCTATTTCACATTGGAAGGCCGTTTCCAGCAGCCGTTGAATTATTATCGGGATCCCCGATAATAATTATTCTAATTACAAAATTCCTTCGTTTGTGACACACAGACATTTTCGAGCTTAACCATTCACTAGTATAGTTTACTAGCCAGTTACCAATGCAACCGTGTAAAAATCTCAATTTTTTTGAAAAATTGGGGGCGTTCTTCAAAAAAATGTGCTAATATTGCTTTAAGTTTCAAAATTTATAAACGTTATGTACAAATGGTCTTCTTGAGCATGGCAAAGCAGAATGTGATTAACTCTCGTCCAACCAATTGCAAGGGGTTTTCTACTACATTCACGACTGGGGTAGATGGTTACCACCACAACACCCCCGATTTTTTTTCGTAATTAAGAATAATGTTTATTATTACCCTCAATTTAACGGTAAATGTGCCGGTTATAGCGCAATTTTAGGTTTGCAATTATATTACGTTATTCGCATTTCTCAGCAACCAAACAAGCTATTTAAATATTGATCAAGAGCGGCATAGATACTTCTTTTCCGACCACAAAAATTATAAACTTTCAATCAGATAAAATCTTAGTCAATGGTGAGATGTCAAAAATGTTTACTACGTTATTGTGTATAACGTTATCGTTTATTGCGTTGATTGCGTTTTAGTTTACATCTTCAACTATAATTTGGCCATAGAATGATGTGGTGTCAATTAAATGTATCTTTAGAATAAATTAGTAAAAGGTATCTTAGTATTTGTTTATTATGAGGTATAATTTTCAGGCAGAATTCAATACTCAAGGGTAACGTAATAAACTAACAAATTGGAGCATACTTGCATGAGTTCAATTAGCTACTCAAACTTTAACTTCGTACAAATAAAAATTGTTCCCAGCAACCTCTCTGATAATGTCATCAGTTGGCATATTTTGTTGCTTTAAAATGTTGATAACGTAATAAACCCTATATTTTGCTGTACAAAATGTTTGTATGCATATTGTGCAGAAACGTAAGAAGTGTTGTTGGCAATGTTATTTCCCCGTAATAGGTATTGAATACTTAAATGTTTAAAACATGCATAAAACATACAAATTTGAGACAATTTTTTTTGGTGTGGTTTATCTCCAAATGCAATGTTTTCATGAAAATCGACCATATAATGATTCTCCGTTTGGCGAGTCTCGTTTCAAAAAAACCTATAGATTGCTAGCCGTGCTTTAGACCCTACCTCAAAATTTGTTTTTAATTCTTTTCATTCAATATAAACATCAACTCAACAACTGAATTTACACAATATCCCCCGGATTATTGAAGTATTGGAACCACATACCGTGACAGGATGTTCCGTGGTCTCGCATCCTAGAATAAATTACTTCCGAGGAGGAATTTGTTAGAGCCTATAACTTACACTACCACGCCACACACCAACAATTTAGGGCATACCACTAATGACTATTGGACACACAGTATTTGTGTTTACAAACGATCGATAGATGCTAAGATCTACATTGTGTGCGACTTGCCCTCTCCTTACAGCGGAGTTCATTTTTGAAAGTTAAATTTCATCATCTCGGAAGCTTTGGGCGGAACAATTCGTAAGTATAGCTAGATTACGTACTGGGTGTGTGACAGAATATAGCGTGACAAGCATAATTCAGTACATTACGGCATTCAAACCATAGATATGACCTTGGAACCATTGATGTGCAGTGTGTAGGTAAAACTCGCATGAGAACTCTTCAAAGCTAGAAATCTTCAAAGCGAAATAATACGCTAAGATTTCGTGTACATATATGTGATAAATCATCTTAGAATGATTCCCAACAGTGCCATTATTGCAAAAAAATAAGCAGCTAATTCGAAGGGAAAAATAAAACAAAAAAAGTGGTGGGCGCCTCCATGTTACCAATCTCAGGACCAGCCTGACGTCTCTGCCAATGTTACGTCATATTTACAGTTTGTTTTCCACGGTTGTCAATATTTAACGTGGAAAACTTTGAGTATTTCATCGTAACTGGTTTGAATTGACATGTATCTATACTGATTATATAAATATTTCAAATTTCACGAATTTATCATATTCCAGTGAAAAGTGGAAGTAATTGAAGTTTCACCTTTCCCACCTTTCATCTTCCCATATTAGCCCCTATTTAGCTAGCTAGGTAGTAAAATAGTGTCACATCGGTCTCAAATGATTTTATGCAGTTAATTTGGTTATCAATTTAATGCTTGTTGTGGCATTGAATCTAATATGAATGAATCTGCTTAAAGTTCGTATTACATATATCCCTAACTTCCCTAGAGGAAATGTGACAATCACTACAAAACGCGAGGTGTTGTCAGATCTAGGAGCAATTTCCCACTATTGCAAGGTAGGGGTCGGCTCCGTGATTTTCTATCAGATGGATTTTGAAGGTTTAAGGGGCGTTAGGATAATACAAAAGGCTTTGGTTGAGCGCCATTTCATAAATATCACAGCGCTATATACAAAGTGACTCAAACAATAAGCATGGAATTTGACGCAAAATACATAGCGAACAAGAATACAAAAATGACCAGACTGAAGCATGCCATGAGGTACTTGGGAACAGATGTGATTTCAGACACATCTTGAAGCTGGAAATGGTTCTGGCCAACGAATGGATTGAGGTAATACGTTCCACTACTTACTTAATATGCTGAATAGCTTTTTAGCCAACAATTTAGTCCCCCTTTTTCAACACAGAATACGTGACGTTTTTATGAGAACACATCATATAATCCGCGAAAAATTCCAACTTTTTATCGGCAAACTTGTTTATTTGTTGGTAACATGGGCGTTCCATCGAACCAGTGATTATGTTAACATAATGGTATATAAGAATGGGACACACGAACCAGTCATCAATCATTCTGTTGACTCGAAACATTTTTATAGTGAGCTGGTGTTCGTAGATCTAAAAACGAAAATAAGAGAGCATTCTTTGTTTTTAAAAGTTCATTTCCCTACCCCTCTCTCTTTGAGTGAGTGAGTGAGTGAGTGAGTGAGTGAGTGAGTGAGTGAGTGAGTATTAAAATTTAACGACAACTCAACACTATTGTGTCATATCGTGTCATTAAGATAAAATATTTGACATTATATATTAATATTTACGACGCAATATAAAACTTCATTTTAATAAATTCAAATTACAACAATTATAAAAAGATACACATCATACACTGATGACTAGATCATCACCCATCCTTGTATCAAACAAGATAAACCAATTGATTTCAACAATACACATAGAAAACACACATCTACAAAAAACACAGCTTCAAAAGATATACTGATAAGTTCACTATTATAATTATACACATCATACACTGATGAAACGTTCATCACCCATCCATGTATCAAGCATAAATTTCAACAACTTCAAATACTGGTAATCAACAATCACATCAGAACATGCAAACACGAAATTCCTTTAAAAAATGTAAATAAATACAATAAAGGCAAATACAGGTTAAATAGATAGTCTCATATCTGACAATGTATATTTGAAAAATGTTTAACTTAGTAATTCACTTGAGCATTATACCCAAACTGATACTGATTTTAAGCTACTTATAGAAATTATACTATCACATTATAATTTAACACTTTTAAGTACACCTTATAATGATACAATCTTATAATGACAAACATGAAAAGTACACTTTTCAGTTGTAACTATCTAAACCCCTTAAATACATTAAGTCTAATCTTATCATAATACAAGTTCCTTATAATTACGAGCGGGCCTATTCTCCCCGAACCCGCAGGGATCCCTTTTAGTCGCCTTTTACGACATGCAGGGATACAGCGGGACGATTCTAAGCCCCAAACCCGCAGGGGGCCCTCTCTCCTTGAGAAAATTCTCTGTTCCCCCTCGCTCACAAAGATTTTTCGTATTTCCCCTCAAATCCTCCATCCCCCGGCATAAATAATGACCCTCCTTTATAAGCGATAGCAGATATGATAAACAATGACTGCGCTAGCAGGGTGAGAAATAGTCCACTGTTATAGCAGAGAGATGTGAAAATGGAGCCAGTTCAATTTTCGTGTACCTCGATTACTGGAGAGGCTCGTTCTCCACCCCATTCGATGGACTATTTTGATTTCCCCTTTAAAATTATTTGTTCATCCGCCTGCAGTTTCACTAAACAGTTCGTTTGGTTTCGAAGCAGGAAGTAATGACAACACTTACAACTAGTAGTCTGATAATTTGAGGTCAAATGTTATTAAAGAAATTCTACAGATCCGGTTAGTTCCTGCGAAATCTGACTTCATGAATGGTTAACAAATGCATAAATGTGTCAATAGGATTGGCCCATAGGACACATTTTCACAAAGTATGAAATTTCTTCAATTTGCTCTGAAATGATAGTCTAGATAATACCATTAGAAGAACACAGATATATTTTACACATAAAAAATAACATACTCCAAAATGATAGGGATATTAATAAGAGGCTAAAGACATCAAGGTAATTCGTAGGCTCAATTTTTAAGTTTGCCATAACTTTAATCAACAAATGTGTTTATTACATTACTGATATTAAAACCACAAAGGTCACGCAATCAAATTTGGCGTGTGTTTTTCTTTCTTAAGCTTATGTATAAACGAGCCATTTCCGTCGTCCGCTGAATAAAATCACTCCGGAGTGGTTTTATTATAAAACCGTTCTGTTTACCCATGAGGGTTCTGATTTGGGCTTACTTATTTTCACATGAGGGTTAATGTATGTAAACACCACGCAAAACCTTTGAAATTTTGAAAAAACTAGAGGGCGCACAATTTTTTCAAATGTTCCAGTGTCTCTTTAATGTGGTCGCCCACATTTGGAGACGTTATGTTCATAGTATATATGAAAAGGAAACATTTTAGGCGATTTAACCATCTTTCCGTGCTACAGAAATGGGGATAACTTACTTTTAAAAAATATGTTAACAAGGAAAAGGCTTATCCTCATATGAACAGAGTGCTCATTATTTAGAAAATGAATAAATGTCAACTCAATTTATTTCCAGAACGTCAGTGACCAATGTGTATACGTAAACTCAAGCGAAAAATGGAACTAATGATATTCAACAATCAACCCAGTTTGTAGGAACACATTTCGGATCTTTTTTTTCTTATCGGGCTATGCGGATCCATTGTTACTGCCCACACAGTTGAAACTATTTCAGATGTTTTCACCTCCCGGTGTGAAAGCAGATATAGTCCGGCGGGAGCCACAGTCCGGGCTCCATAGACGATAACGGAATAAAGCGTGAAACTAATGTTGCGTGAAGAGTCAACTGAATTGATTGTTCTATTCTTTACCGTTGTAGCCGGACTATGAATACGCCGGACTATAGTTACTTATACACCGGATCTATTATCTGTTCATGACACAAAGGGCAATAAACCTCACCTCGTTCATAATTTTTAAAAATGTAGGTCGCTGAATACCTTCTGAATGCCTTCTAAAACAAGGTAAATTGAATAAAAGTAGGGTTTTTAAGACAATAACTTGCGGATTTAGGTTCTGTACAAATTAGGTCAGCCATTGCCATGAAACTTTTCTTTCATGACTTTGGTCCCTTTATCTTTTTTATCGAAAAAAATATTAAAGATAAGGTCAAAGTTAATTGAACACACAGTAGAATCTCACGATTTCTTTTATCGTGAAAGAGGAAAGATATTCCTTGTTGAAGTCATGACAAAATAACTCAAGCCAATGCGGTAACGTCATAAAATTCGAAATCTGTTCAACTGCGTGCACAATAACAATGGACCAGATGGAAAGGAATGTGAAGTGTGTTCTGGACCGATTATCAAATACCATTAGCTCCAATGTTCGCTTGATCATGTTGAGGTTATATATAATCCATAGCAAAAAATCTTTCTTTGGACGTGCCCTTACTCTGTGCCGAATTTCAGAGATTTATCATCAAATTCACATTTGCCTCGCAATTTGTCACTAATCTGCTCTGCTAATACCAGGGTATTTCGCAAATATTTTAATCCATATTAATTACTGATATCCGGCTTATTCCAAAATGATCTGTTTTGGCAGCCATTTCGCCTTTATATCGACTTTAAAACGTATCAGAAATGGATTAGTGGGTTCAGTAACATATTTCTTCACATAAATATTTACGGATAAAATTCGCTATTATCAGCTCTTGCGTTCATTTTGGATACGTTGGGAAGCCATAGATCAGACTCGGCAGCAATTTAGTCCTCCGATAGGCCCATATGACATTGCACAGATGAACACGTCTACACACCTTTCAACCACATATGGAACATTTACATATTTCACCCTTTCCTATCTCAAATGCTCAAAGATAACCAAGTTGCATCATCAAAGATTTGGAATCAGCAGGTCAATATTGCCAAGATACCATCTTTTCCCAGGTTCCCGGGCAAAGTGTTAAAAGAAACGTGAGTTGTATCATATGTCTGCGTATAAATACGAGAACATGACTTATTGATCGTCTCCGCTTGTTGAAACGAAAGTGATGTCGGTTAGATTGAATCATACGGATGTAGTAACAAAAGCACCAAAATTATCCACGCAGGCACATCTTGCAAATTCTTGCACTTTCTGCACATAGTCAGACATCCATGATGTCATCAAAAAC
Organism: Ophioderma brevispina; assembly: GCA_023653785.1. Lineage (NCBI taxonomy): Eukaryota > Metazoa > Echinodermata > Ophiuroidea > Amphilepidida > Ophiodermatidae > Ophioderma > Ophioderma brevispina. The sequence goes on from JAMKCH010026386.1 coordinate 26,821, forward strand.
TAATTTACTGAACTCGAAAACTCCAAAAGGGATCATGAAATTTAACTTTGTTTAAACTTGTTTTAACCAAATTTAAAGTTTTTATCTGCTACAACAGTACGCCTACATTTGCATGTATCTACTCCACTATATCTTCGGCTTTGTATCAACACATCTCCTCGGGAGTTTCCGTAACATGACCCATCCGACACACTTTTTTTCTGACAAACTTATGAATTCAGAATAAACATGTACTTTATTCATGTTGAACAGTTCTAAATTTTCTCAAACAGCAGATTTTAGCTCACCTTTGCTTTATTCCTTGAAGGGTTTCTGAATTCATAAGTTGTCAGAAAAAAAGTGTGTAAGAAGGGTCAGGTTACAGAAACTCCCCATCCATCACCTCGACATATGCATGAATTATGCATGACGTGACACGCATACAAAATCAGACTATAGTATAAACAAACCAAATACACTGTTAATAAACCTAGGCTTATTGATTTACATATAACGTCGGCCGCGTCACATAGTGGCGTATTCGACCTTTTTGACTTTTTTGAGAAATTTGGCAAATACGTTTGTCTACGTATTCACCAAATTTTACACATCAAAGTGCCTTAATAAGTAAAATATTAACTAATTATGACGTATTTACAAAACGTTAAATTGTCGGCATTACATAACGACGTATTTGTCGAATATCTATACTGCGCAGGTCCATAGAGTCGTATCTGCATTTCGAAGTATTCGCCGCGTCACATAGTGACGTATTTGTGCGACGTATTTGTACGATTTACGGTAGAGTTGGTATTTTGTCGTTTTCACATAGTGACGTATTTGTGCAAGCGCGTCACATAACGACGTCGTATTTGCGCAGCGTATTTGTTATTTACACGTTGAAATTGCTATTTTGTCGTTTTTTCACATATCTAAATAAATTAGAGTCGCTTAGTTAAATATAGTTGAAATTTAACTTATTCAGGTGATTTTCCATTAGGTTTTAATTGAAATATATCTTTGAATTAACAGTATGAGGCAAATTCAAATCGCAAAATCTTCAAAGCCGTTTTTCTCGAAATGCGTATTTGCAAAAAAACGTTATGGTGACGCGGCCGACGATAAGCAGGAGGGGTATGTGCAGAAGGCTGGGGTGGCGATAGCAGTCATAAGGAAATATTGGGGGCAGATCGCTACCGAGCAGTATGATGCGCCTAGACTTGTCTTTGGGAAGAAGGGTAACGGGTGAACAGTAAAAACAGTTAGATAAAAATTAAATGAAAAGTCGGTATTTTCAATGGCTTACTTTTTTATTGTTACAGATGACCATGCCAGTCAAACGATTTGTTACCATCTGTGCGTTCTTCACTGTCCCATTTTAGAGGGGATGCGGTTAATACAACAGCTGCACCCTGTGTATGCTTCGATCCAACTGTTTGCAACACGGATGTATGCTTTGTAAGGTCCTTAAAGGGAGATCCTGATAGACGGTATCCCTGGTCAGCCTGGTAGGGATGGACCTAAAGGTGAATTTGGTGACAAAGGTGCCTTTGGATCACCGGGAGAACCCGGAGTCCCGGGACTACGGAGAAACGACGACCGGCAATCGGACCTCCGGGATATACGGTGATCTGGCCAATGGGTCCGCTCAGGGATCCAGGAGACTCGGGGGGCTCTTTTGGGGAGTTCAGCATTCCAGTGGTTTAAAGGACAAGCCTCAACGTAGCCGCGTGCCATCCGAAATGTACCTTCGAAGTCATTCAGACGGATACAAACCGCACAATTTGATACGTCCTCCAGTGTTTTTACCTGTATAATTCAGGGACATATAATGTTTATGTTTAGCGGTAACGAATATACGCAGACATACTACATTAGCTTGGCAAGAATACAAAAATAAACGGTATAGTGGCAGCACATCACTCCAATCAAGTGAGGGACATCAACATCCCAAGTTTTCCAATTATAACTGGACTCTACGCCATCCTACCGATCCAATTACCAATGGTGCGCGGTTTGTGTTGAAATCGGGGGACCAGGTGTGGTTGCAGTTTGCATCGGAAGGGATGGTAGTTCATGGCGATTTGAAAAATAGATGTCGACATACGGCTTATTATTGTTTCAAACCGTTTCAAGAGGCAGAGTTACCCAAAAGTTGCTATTATTGAGGTACATATAAGAGATTTACATCACGTTTCGGTGATTTTATTAAAACATGGGATAGTCGGGTGTAAAAGGATAGAGATAGTCCGCCTGGAGCCATTTTTCGGGCTCCATAGACGGACAACGGAATATCGCTGAAACTAATGATGAGTGAAGAGTCACGTTTGAGTGCCTAGTGGGGATATGAGTCTGGATTCCGGAAGACTATATTCCTGCACACCCGGCATTATTCTTATGGATGTATGTATGATTCTCTATGTTCTTCTAACCAGACGACTGATGCGTACTTTAATTCATGGCATGCGATCTTTAAACCCCTTTTTATTCACGGTCTATTACTTTGATATTGGTAGATAAGAAATGAATGCAGGAAACGAGAGGTACAGGCGAACTTTAGTGACATTTTTGTTGCACGTCTTGATAGTCATGGTAGTTTTTACAGTAATGATCAGAGCCTAGGACATAAGGGTACGGCGGATTCGAGGCCCCCCCCCCTCCCCCCCTTACATGAAAAGATTAATTGTCCCGAAAATGGTGTTAATTACAAATTGTTGAAATTAATCATGGCAAATATTTGTGATCATTAGAAAATCAATCTTTTTATAATGTTCAATTTTAAACCATAATATAATATAGAAATAAAAGACGATTACCAGCTCCATATGTATCGAGTACAAAATATTTTAAACACTGGTCCTAAAATCTGAATGATTGCGAAAGTATGTGAAAGTTCAAAAACATTAGGTCAATCAAATGAAAACATTATATTACGTTACAGCATGTGACTTCATATCGATAAATTATATACAATTATGTATAGTGTAACAATTTAAGTAATGATCTAAAAAATATGTGAACTAATTACCAAGGTATGTGCAATGTCTGGAAAAAATAATAAGTAATTGAAATATTCATACTTTATATAAGCCGGGTTTTTACTTTCAATTCAAAGATGTATCGTATTGTACCTATTTTCGGACCATTATTGAAACATACTGTAATGATGTCACATACATTTTCGTTTAATTGTCCATGGGTCTTGATGAGTTTTTTGCTGCTTGTTTTGTAGTATTTTGTATGTTAGTTATGATTTTAGAGTTATTTTTTGTAAAGGGGTCAACATTTTCAGGCTTTTGCTTCCAGTTGACCTCTCCATCTTTAGTACTGTGATTATCTATTGTGTTTTTTAAATGATGGAAATATGAGTGAGTTGAGTGATGAATTAAACCTATCGTCGGGTGTATAACATAGTTGACGGAGGTTAAAAAAATAGACTTGTAATTTGTTCTGAGAACACTTACATTTGAAAAATCGCGAACTATCCCCACATACGATTCAAATAATCAAATCCAATAAGAACAAAAAATTAGCAATGGAAATTTATTTTAGCTAATATCATGAATTCTCACTAAATAAAATAGATGCATACATTTGAAAAGTGAACCATCATATCCGTCACACCAAAAAGTTCGCAAATCGGCGATTATGTCATGCTGTAGTGACGGTGTTGAATGTTCCCGATACTAAAGCGTTAGTCAGCATCCGTTCATTATGGAAAACAACAATTGGAGGTTTCTGAACATCGTTACCCAACGTGCGTCATCGCGAATATGCTCAATTGGTTTATTACATAATGACAGATTTGAAGGATTGCCGGATGTCACCGCTTTGAAAATGTTAAATATAAATTCTATAACAACTAGTATAAAGTGAAATGAGAATAATTACTAACCAAAGTATTTTAAAAAAGCCTGGTGGGAAATAACGTATACACTTCTTTGCCAGAGAGATCAACGTCCGCCACTATGTAATACACTAAAAGTCTGTGACATACGTCAAAATTGAAAAAAATTTTAGTTAAGGAGTATAACCTCGTCTACCAAGGGTGGGTGGTTACCACCCCCACCCCCCCCCCCCCCCCCACGCCAGAGGGAACTCGCTCCCGGGCGATAAAATGCCAAAAACTTTCGTCAAAAGCTTCTAGGTGGGTAACCAGTCTCTCATCTTTCTGGTCATTTAGCGAAAAAAAGGTGAAGGTACCACCTTCACAGGGGTTAGGGTAGCCGTCAAAGGCGAAGGGTAGGGGGGTGGTTGCCACCAAGGATATTTTATGGTGCATTTTGAAATATTATGCCCGTATGCTCGAAAATATATGTTTATGTAAACTAGCCATTGCCATAGATTTAGAGCTGAAAAACGCATGAAAATCCGATATCCTACGCAAAATTGATTTTCGCCTATTTTCGTGGAAAATGCCAATTTGCAGACTCGCGGAACCTTGATGAC